>NW_017547192.1:3699490-3736593 GCF_001854935.1 Bemisia tabaci
CTCTTAGTCTTAGTCTCAGTATCAGACTTGCTTGGATCGAGCTGGTTATGTGGAGAAGTGAGGTAAGCCCCTTATTCTACAAAAATTTCTTTGATTTTTCGTCAGTGATGAACGACTGAGGCTTTGGCAGAGAAGCTCTTCTCCTGTAGCGGACTTCAAATCCTCGCAGATTCGGCGGGAGCGTCGAGCTCCTCGGCGCGTTCAAACGGCTCGCGTTCGGCCGCACATAGTCCGATTTTGTTGCGGTTTGTTTTGTTGAACTCAAAATATCCTAAGGAAGATTTTGAGCCCAAGTTTTTTAAAATTGGTCCATTCTTATGGATTTTAGAGAGGGGAGATACTTACTTATTGAACGCCCCTCGTAGTTGAAATCTTGTCAAGTGAGTACTTTCATCTCAACAGTGTTCATCTTCTTCGAGGAACTCAAAAACGCACCTACATAGAAAACAGCCGAGTGTTTCTCTTATACGCTTTCCCGCTTGTTTCTTAATTTAAATAATTACATATTTTCAAATTTTTTCGTAAAATTTCTTCATAGCTTAAAAAAGTCCCTTAAATTTGAAAATTGCATTCCCTAAGAATAAGGGAATGTTTTCCCCTTTGTTCGAGATGAATCACACTTACCGTAGTCGGCGGGATTGTGGTATTTTGGACAGGGGAAATTTAGTTTTGACAAGTAAGGAATGAGATTGGCGGTGCTGCCTTGGTAGAGGCAACAGCCCCTGGATAAGAGGTACACTTGGTCAAACATGGCGAACAGCGACGCCGATGGCTGATGGATGGTGCAGATGATGGTGCGCCCTTGTCGGGTCAACAGACGCAGCAGTGATACCACTTGACTGCATGACGAACTGTCCAAACCCCTGAAAACGAAAACATTATCTTTCGGTTAGAGGACAATCTTGAATTTTCTGTAAAATGCTATCAAATCCATCAAATTCCAGTGGTCCGCTATAATTTGATAGTGTGTAGAGTTCTAATAGGTGCGCAGACGAGCATTTCAGTTTTAAGGTCGACTCATATCGCAGTTAAAAACTATGTTTCCATGACCAAAATTAAAGCTCAAAATTAGTACAATATGAATGAATCGGCGCAGCGCGCAAACTACGTTGTTTCCCTCACTATAAAACGTGACTACATCCAATGTTGCCTTTCTCCTCGAAAATTGCACTTTTACCAAGGAATCTCGAGAATTTTTAACTGCAAATTATCCTGATTTATCTTCTGATCTCATTTCAAAATGAGACAAATTTTGGGGAAAATGGAGCAGGTAGATTATTGTAATGAATTGAATTTTTTGAGTCACTTTTGCAACCTTGGAATGGAGTCTCGTCCCTTCAATCGGGAAACGACGACTTGTGAAAATTGAGATTCTGAGAAGCCTATTGATAGGAGGCTTTTCTTGACGGAAGATCTGAAGGTCTTAAACCGGGTTTGATTATTTAATTTCTCAGTCAGTTTTGCTCAAAATGTTTTGAAAATCTCAAGATCTGATCAGGAAACTTACGTGGTGGGTTCATCTAGGAACATGACCGATGGATTATTGATGAGCTCCAGTGCTATCGAGAGCCTTTTCTTTTGACCTCCTGATAGCATACTAGACCGTGTATTTGCTGCCTCATTCAACCCTAATGTCGATAAAATATCTCGTATCTGCAGGAAATAAAGAGAAATGTTTCGAATCATTAAGTATATAACTATATCTGAAAACATATGCGTTATTTTCCATTGCAGTCTGATTGTTGAAATCAATAGACAAAGCTATAGACAAAGAGGACAAACAAAAATGGATCGAACCCATTGGTGAAAGCGCGGGTGGTTGCAAAAGACGAAGGAGGTATAGGTAAGAAACAGACTAACGAACGGCACCCCTCAAGAGTCCCTATAGTTTGTCAATCATTTTTTTCCTTAGTCTATGGCAACCACCCATTTCAATCAGAATGATCGCTCCATTTTCCATTATTTACCTTTTTTGTCTACAGCTTTGTCTATAAATTCAGATAATCAGCCTGTAGGAGAGGAGGTCTTACTCATAAAAGTTCAAAATTAAGTTATCGGAATGGAATAGCCTAGGATTTTTTAAGGGGGCGAGGCGTTTTATACCAATTTTTTTGCACAGATGGAAGGGGATCTTAATGCTTCGTAGAACCTATCAAACATCATGTTCTGACCTAAGAGGGAAATTTTTGTTTTGAGAATTACGTCACGTTTTCGGAATTTTTGGGTATACTTCATGCACATGATGAAAACCCTCTTAAGGAAGAGTTCACCGCAAAAAAAAAAAAAAAAAAAAAAAAAAAAAAAAAAAAAAAAAATTCTCTTTTATGATTGCTCTCTCTACACTGGAAAAAAAACACATTGGATCTAGAGTCCAGACTCTTAAAAACATTGACAAGAAAAAATACTCTTGATTCAATCGGATTTTTGCTTAAATCAAGAACCAAGCCTTTTAATTTGAGCGGATTTTCTTTTGATTTAAGCAAAAATCTGATTGAATCAAGAGTAGTTTTTCTTGTCAGTGCTTAGAGTCTGGACTCTAGATCCAATGTGTTTTTTTCCCCCAATGTAGATTCTAACGTAGACTTACTTATGTACCTATTTTCACTCCGTTTACTATTCCTATCAGTCCTATCAATTACAGAGCAGCGAGTGTCAACCAATCAATCCGTCAGCATCAGAATAATCGGAAAGCGTTAATTAGCTCGACTCTCCCGTGGGAGGCGGGGGTGGGCGAGGGAATTGGCGCGCGACCGCCCGGGGCCCCGGGGGGTCACGGATTGTGAGACCGAAAATGAGTCGGAACCACAACGGTCCCCAGCGCGGTGCGATCCGGTCGAATCTCACGATGTTGTCCGTCCAAGTCGATCGATCCTGACACACGATTTGGCAGCCTCCTAGCGCGACTAATCGGCGCCTTCCGCGTCGCGAGTAGGCAACCGGCACGTCCGAGGGAGACCCGCCTATCACTTATCGGCCCCCTTTGATATTCAATAAGAGATGCTGATTAATGGAAGGAGGCCTGCTCAGGGGCCATCTTCGCGCAAACGAGATCCTCCGTGGTGATGAATGTTAAAAACACTTCTTTAAAAAAAATTTATCATAAAGAGTGAATTTTAAACGGATTTTTTTTTTAATACAATTTACGTACAATAACTCCTTCAAAGGTACACTGAAAAAAAAATTATTTGGATATTATTTTGACTTGAAGCGTCGTTTTTTTGTCGACGCTCCTTGTTTTTTTTTAAAGTTAAATCCGTGCAGGCTCCATTCAAAATCACTTTTTTTTAGTTAAAAAGGCTCCGTTTTGTTATCGTTAAGTTCCAGTTTAAAAAACGATAGAAAACAACGTTCCTTTAACTAAAAAAAAAACAAATGTTGTCGACACAAATCGACGCTTTAAGTCAAAATAGTAGCTCAAAAACTTTTTTTAGTGCAGTTTTTTAAGTCAAATAAGAAGTAAAATATGTTTCAAAAAGTTGTAGAAACATCGTTTCAGTCATTCTGTTTGCTTTACATAACCGTGCTCTCAGTTATTGCAACCGAGTCCTCTCTGCAGTCCAGGTAATGCTGCCGAATTATTTTTATAATACGGTTTGAATTAAAAATTTGTATGTATGAACCAAGGTACAGTTACTTGACCGCGAAAAGTACGCTTATCAAAATCTAGTAGTGCGGCCGATGAAATGCGTTACGAGTCCATTTGACGGAACCGTTTTTCTCAGGATAGTGATATTTTCAACAACGATACTTAAATTGCATTTATAAAAATCGTAAATTTTGAAAGGACCACTGGTATATTTTCCGCAAAAGCCTCTTAAAAAAAAATTACTTGAATTTATGCTATGGGAACCCAATTTAAGATGCTACTCCAAGTAAAATTCGCACTTGGTAAAATTTAAATAAAAAAGTATTAAAAGCCCCTCAAGAGCTCTGCTGCATAATTTCCTTATTTTTGCAGTTGCTTCACTGATAAAAGTATAAAAGTGGGGCTCATAAATTTCTATTGATCCGCATCAACTGGTGAGTGATGAATCGCAGTTTGATAAGGGATTCATTCGCAATTTGGCCGGTGATGAGAGCCTCACACGTCACATCGGGACGTTAAGTCACGTCATCGACGTGTTTGCATTCAGCAATAAGGAAATGCAAGGAATAGATAATCCATGATCCATGACATACACGTTATTAGCGGTGTGGGCCACGCAAAAAAGTGACGTCACATGTTGACTTAAACACCCCCGTAGATAACTGTGCTCTAACGGGGCATAAATTTATTTGCGGGGGCGACCAAGTTGACGTACTACGTCATCGCATAGCGCCCTCTATCGACGATAGAATTGCTTTGTCACTGAAAAGTTACGTATATTAGTGTCTTAATATTGGTAGCATTAAAAGAGGTCATGTCACTTTAATGGCTGGACAAGGTAAGGAATGAGGCACCAAAATGCATAATTTCTCATCAAAATTTCACGTAGAGCCCGGGAAATTCATAACAAGTCTCAAATTTTAACTCATAAATGAGCAATTAGCGTTTCGTAGTTTTAACAATAGAAACATCCTTACTTCTTAACAAAAAACTAAAATATTGTGTCAATCAAGTGCTAAATTTTACTTGCAGTGAGCGTTTTGATGGAATAATCGACCACTGGAGTCAGTGAGAACTTAAGTACTACAATATATCTCTTCCCGTCGAAATTCTACCCAGAACATATCGGATACTTCAAAAATTAACACATAAAAGAGAAATACACGTTCGTCGTGCACTTATAAGTAATAAATTCAAACTTTCTCCTGAAACAAGATACATTTCAACTATTCAAAAAAAGGAGGAAAATCCTTACATCGTAAAGCATACTGCATCATTAGTTGCGTGAACACTCATATTTTCCGTTTACCGTTTTCTTTTAAAAGAAAGTGAAACATTTACCTGTATTTTCCAACTTAGAACTGACTATGTGCATTTATTGGTGGCAAATTTATTTCACTCATAATTTCAACTGAATCGGAATCTGATTAATTACAATGCCCATTCTTTAAAACAAATGTAAGTTTCGATAAACCATCATCGGTTTGTGCTATGCATTTTTCTGTACATTCTGAATATATCGTAATTAATTATTACTTTAATGTCATGTTGAAAAACTAGATGACTCAACGCGTGATACCCGCAATAAGTAAAAGTATAACGTTTTCATTAAATTGCCGCATTTGGTTGATAGCGCCTGAACAGCGTAAACAATTGCTACCTGCAAGCGATGCAGCCACCTAGTTAAATTGAAGGCGTTTTATACGCGTTCACAAATCTTGACCGAGAGTTGAGCAGAGCTGTGCCTGTGCGACCTGCGACACTCACATTCACATTAGGATTTTTCAAAGATTTGTCTCACCAGTGCATCCTTTTTGGATCTGTCCAATCTGTTGCCCAGTTTGAAATCCGCTGCAATGTCCATGTTTTCTCTCACCGTTAAGAGGGGTTGAAGCCTGTCATCTTGTTGAATGTAACACGATATCCGTCTGAACTCATCCAAATCTCTTTCTCTGGAGTTTACGATCACGCGTCCCTTCAAACCACTGATCCTGTAACCGATTTTTTATAAATTTAGTTAGTTCCTTATATTACAAAATACAAGAAGAAGGGGGAATAACTAAACTAAATGAAAATAAAACAGTTTAAAAAGATACCTATTATGTTTGTACGAAATATGCAAAATTCTACGCCCAAAATCTTTTAGACTTTTTATCCACTTCTTTTGTCAAAAATTTCCCAGCTCCCTCCTTTCAGAATGGAATCTGATTGATTTTGGAAACAATCTTAGAAACATTGTAGATTTTATTGATCGGGTCTGTTTCTTTTCTTCTTGGCGAGCGTGCGGTTTGCCTTGAACTCCTTCCCCTATTTGCCCGAGTGGCAAGTCTCAAAAGCCGACAACACTGGGTTATATCCATTTAATAAATGCATATACAACGATTAATGTCCATCGTGTCACGTTGCCTCACCTAACTAACGATAATTTATAATGGATTTAGATGGGAGAGTGACAGTATTCCTAGTTTACGAGAATCGCCACTGCAGGCTGATTTTTGTAATTAATGTACAAATCTATAAATGAAGAAGACAAAAAGAAAATGGATTGCTTCATCTCCTCCTTGCCTATCGCTTTATCTATCAATTTCAATAATCGAGCCGCATTTTTGAATATCACCTTTTCTCCCGAATGCTTGAATTAATTTATGGAACTTGCCCCTGGACAGGCTTTGCACAAAAACTGGTTAAAGTGCTTTCGGAAAAATGGACGATGTTACATTCAGTCAAACTTTCTGAACGACTTTTTAAAACAAAATAGAAAAAATTTAACTGGCGCTTGCAAGACAAGTCAGCAAAACATATAACCCCCGAGTAGGTTAAAACAGAGAGCACGATCATTAGGAATTGAACTATTTCAGTTTATGTGAACGTTGATGAGAAACCGTAGCTATAAAGTCGTCAATAAGTAATTAACACGTACCAAGTTCTTATTTCTCTTTTTTTATTGTGTATACAAGTCCGTCGTTTGCCATATTTACGATTTTTCACGATAAATAATGAAAGGTTGATCGCTATGTAACTTATTAATTTAACTAAAATAAAAATATCTACATAACCTCAAACGTTATAGCGAATACTTTTACCGCTTTCTACAATTTGTGAACTTCTAATTCTTTTGATTCCTAAAATCTCGAAGAGAAATTTAATGCCCACAGTAGATAATTTTTTGATACCCCAAAAACATGAAGTTACTCAAATTACCTATAACCAGAGAGGCAGTCGAGGAGGGAAGATTTTCCAGCGCCTGAGGGCCCCATGATTGCTATGAGCTGACTAGGAGGAAAGATTCCACATATGTTTTTCAATATATCCTTTGTTCCTGCAACAGTAAATTAAAATCGTAATTGACATTTGTGTCGGAATGTCTCTTGGAAAAAGCTTTTATTTGGAACTTAGAGTTCTTCCACATAAATATTTCACAAAATCTCAAACGAAACAAAAGCAAAATAATATAAAAGCCCAAACTTAGATACAATTCCCAAAATATAATTTGGGTGCGTTGTCTGATTAAGTCCTATGATTGTTTAAGAGCAATCTTGCCTTTCAAAAATTTTGAAAAAAAACTCCCTAGAATTGACTACTAAAGTTGAATTGACGTATTTTCAGCCGTTATGAATCCGTGGTTTTGCTGGATACGCAAACCTAACATTTTTACATATTTTTTTCGCGTTTTGATTTCATAAGTTGTCTATATGTTCATATGGATCGTATTTGATACAAACAGGTGAGATTTTTACGATATCGAATGGTTCAACATATAAACGACATGTCAAACATGTTCAATCTGAGGTAACGGGTTTTTTGTGATACCTAGATTTTTAATTCTTATAAGTACAATATGGCAATGAAAAGTGGAATTGACAGGAATTTTCTCACTTTCAGCTTTTTCGACTTAAGTCTTAAATTTTTTTTTTTTTTGGTTATTTCCTATTGTTTTGAGCAAAACGGTACATCAAACTACTAGCAAATACGTTCCATTGATTTCAAGTTAAGCTATACCTATTGCACCCGCTATGAGAAAATGTTCACCGCTCGACGTCTAAATTCGACAACAGGGTAAAAAATTTTGCCGGAGATGTCTTATCGATGTTTTATTTGACCTTGAATAAACTGACACTGCCCAGACTGCTGGACTGGCCGTCGGCAACATTGAAAAATAAAAGTTGCTCTTCGTTTTCCGAAAATTACCACCGTGGTTGAATTGTGTTTAGACGCAGATAATGAAATGCATTGAAAAATAAATTAACACAAATTATGCAAAAATTGATGTTTATTTCATCGGGGATCCGAAAAACGAAGGCCCTCCAAAATGCAGCGTATATTTGAGTAGAACTAAAACTTAAAACTGTGGGAGATTATCGAGAGATCAATCATATTAAAGTCAGAGAGAATTATTGAATTTAACGAGGTATGAGCAGTAGCCGAGATAATGAGTCATTTACCTCTGTGCATTTAACACCATGTGAACCTCTCCGTTTGGTTTTATTTGTTTCAATTCATTTTGCATTGCGTTGAAACTATACATGCCCAAAACTGGGCTTTTAATTAAAAATAAAAATAAAATTGGGATCAAAGTTTAAAATGTCTAGTCCGTCTCTCATTAAAAGATCATAGAACGCATATTGACTCTAGATTTCTTGGATTTTCAGTTAACCCGCTCAGAGTCGTAAATATATTTCCAATAATTTTTATCTCTGCATAACTTAAACCATATTTATAGTGGATCTTTGGAATATAATTAGAATTACGGAAAATTTCAGCATCTAAACAAAAATTTCACTTCTCCAAATTTCGGTTTTGAAAAATATAAACAATTTGTTACTCAGCACTACGCATAACATCTTCATCGTCGAATATACCGAAGTCGTGTTAAAATCTGCAGAGTACTACTTCTTTCTGATCAGTGAATAATCAAAAAATAGCTTTAAAACTAATCGTAAAAGAAACGAAATGGGCGAAAAAGGTATTTTAATCGATACTTCGTTAATTGAAAAACTTTGACAATAAAACAGGAGGGGAACAGTGAAAACTAATGTGTTTTGATGATAAGTATTTGCTTTTCCCCCTTCAAGATCATTAGCATGCCTGAAGCATGGGTGTATATAATATTTATTCTTCTTACTCGTATTCGTGAATGAGCCGTTTCATCCGCTTTAATTAATTCAACGTCAAGGAACAGTAGACATTTTTTTCATTTTTTTTTCTCAGTAAAGGTGCAGACAAAAAATAGTCTAATCCACGCAGACACTAATATCCGTTATGATGAGCAAAATGTCTAGAGGGGTTTTTGAGGCTTTTTTTGTCTTAGACGGAAGGAGAGCATTTGGATTTTAACTCAGCTCTTTTTTAGGAACGAACTTTAGAGAAATGAGCTTAATGGACATTGGACATCCACGATCCAGTTGCGAGGCTTGAATGATCAAAATATGAAATTCGACTTTTATTACTTCGTTCAGCGGGAGCGAAGACATTAATTCTGAAGGAAGCTATGGAAAGGACACAAAAATTCTAAAATTGATACGGCTAGGAAACAATTGATATGGTCTGCTTATACGCTTAATAGCTTTTCTTCGGGTATTTTCTAATGATTTACATTGCCGGTCTTGTGCTCTTGTGTTATCACAGATAAGGGCCAATGGGTTTTGATTTGTTCTTTTCATATTTTGTATTTTTGTTCCCTGGTTGACAAAAGGGTTGAGACCACCCTGAAGCGTCCCAGGCATTTTTTATGTATTTTAAAGTGTTTGCTTTTCCTAATGATTTATTTATGAAACCCCTCTTTTGGCTGTATCTTCGTTGTCGCAAATAGATATGATACAATCTCAAGTTTGTCACCACTGGACTTGAAAGTGCCGAATCTTGATTAAATTAAAATTACCACTCTGTCTTTTATGCCTCGCTGTTAGGGGCTTAGAATATTAATTTCGCTCAACTCACGGTTACAAAATAAATTTGTGAGCCGCTCATTAGTCCTTGGTCATTTTGCTAAAAAAAAAAAAAAAAAAAAAAAAAAAAAAAAAAAAAAAAAAAAAAAAAAAAATGGTTTTGAATAATGATGAAAATTGATCCTGTATTCGAAAACTTATAGGTAGAGAAATTAAGACGGATTCTTTAGGAGAATGCTTCCCGTCAAGAATTCGGAAGCTGTAAGTAAAGTGTGTTGCCCCTCCGTTTCTTGTAAAATTGTCAATAATCACCAAAAAGATTTCGAAAATTGTTTGAATGATTAAGAACCGACGAATTTTAACTTGGACGGAATGAAAAGGACCTTTTTCATTTCAGATAGGCAGGATGTACTAAAAGCTTACATGACGTTTTGGACACATAACAACAAAGCGTAAGGTTATAAATGGACGGAAACATGTACCTACACATCCTTTGCAGAATGATGTCGATTAACCGGTGCTTTACCCGAAATGATGGCATTTTTTACGCATTCACTGCTTTTCTTTCCCATGATTTTTTTTTTTTTTTTTTTTTTTTTTTTTTTTTTTTTTTTTTTTTTTTTTACAAATAAGACGAATTTCCCTGTTTTATTGAATCAGATACTTCATTCAAATTAAATTTTTCGAATTCTGAAGGAAAGCCGCTCTCCTCTCTTCGGTAACACGTTAGGGTAGACAAGCTTTAGCGAGCTTTCATTTTGGAGTTAATTGAAAGGAGCTACTTGGCAACGCATTATTACTGTCGCGAAACAATGTCAAATGTCAACCGAGTGATTAGGCAGTAAGCACAGTTGGTGGTCGAATGACTGGGATGATGGATTAGCCGAGATGTCAACGCGGTGCATTCGAGGTTATGGCCACACATCGCTGACAAATTATTCGGCATTATCAACAGGTGCTCCACCTAAGCACGTGTTTATAGCAACAAATTTAATTGTTTGTACCTCTTTGTCCCCCTCTGTACCTCTCTGTCCCCCTCTGTGCCCTCCTTCCTTCCTATGCCCACTCTCGGTTGGCGTTGCACGCCCCTACAGCAAGGAGTTGTGCGCAGTCAGAAAATATTTATAAAAATATTAGGGCAGCCTCCTGGCCGCTACCCGACCCACAGTGTCATATCCAGAAATGTTTCATGAGGGAAGGGGGGGGGGGTTCTAAGACCAAAATATTATCATGGGGCAGGGGTACGAGAGTGAAAAATTCTTGAAATTATGAAAAATGACATATCTCATTCCAGAAAATTATGTAAGGCAATTCAGACTCCATGTTTATGTTCTCAGAAACGCTCGATAAAATCGGAATTACCTCCAAAATACTTTGTTTTTGTTTTCTTATCATTTTTTTAAAATATCACTAGCCTCCAGTAACGCTGCATTTGGACACAATTTTATCGTTTTCTTTTTTTAAAAAAAAAAGTGTGCAGAACATTGTCAAAAAGAATGGAATTGCTGTAGGCTTAGAATATTTTTTGAGATAGCTGTAAAACAAATTCTTAAAATGCAATCCAAAACAACTCGGGCAATTTTTGAAATATTTTTGAAACATTTTAAGACTATTTGAAACTAATTTTAAAATTCATTCGTGTCAATATTTCCATGAAAAAAATCCTGACGAGCTCGCTGTAATTTTAAATATACTGCTGAAATACCATTGGTACAATCGAAAAGGGGATTAGGGGAAGAAGGGTCCAGATTATGGGGGGGGGGGGGTCAAACCCCTCGGATCTTAACACTTTCGATTTGCCAGGCCCTCTAAGGTCACTCCTATACTTCTAAAAGATCCTCAATAAATTTTCTCAAAGGCGCACAATTTGACACCAGTCTATCAACAGCGTAGAATGAGCGCTGTCACAGGGCGTAATGAATCCTTTTTGCTCATCGGGAATTTTCGATGACTAGCCATTCGCGAACTTGGGAAATGAGCTAATAAGGCTTCAGCTTTGACGTATGATTAGACTTATCCAAATCAAAAGGAACTATCTCCATTCTGACATGGACCCTGTCGTGTACGTGATCTTATGAGGGTCAGGGCTCATGTCACAAGAGAGATAGAGCCTTTTGATTTAAATACGTACGATTATCAATCCGACCATCATTAATTCGTCAGCGATTCAAGGGTCGAGTGACGACTCACCGAACCTGTCTTCGGACATCATTCGTAACCGCTGAAAAAGTTTAAATATCCTCAAGAACAAGAGCCAGCTGTAGAGGTCACAAAGCGACGCACTCGCACTGCTTGCTCATTCGGTCAGTTCCGTTTGCTTTGAGAATTTCGCAGAAAAAACAAAATTCCTGAAGCTGGTTTTACCTACTCTTATCTTATTCTACATCGTAAAACCACGACCGTGACGCATAACGCGTAACGCACAACCGGCACCGAGTACCATTCTTCCCAATCGTACCTCTTTTAAGTCATTCTGAAAATTTAATTTATGATTGAGTCTAGCCCTTTTTTCCCTTTTTTTTCTTTTAAATAAAATTGCAATGGTAGCGCGATCGCCTAAAATAGGCGTAACGCGATTGAAAATGAGAGATGGGGGCCAAAAAGTATAGTCAATTGGCTTACTGTTTCTAAGTATTGTATTTTTTACTACAAAATTGACTGTATTTACCTCTACACGGTAACATGGAACTTTCAAAGTATAATTATTCTTTTTGTATTTTTTAGGTGTTCAGTTTTTAAACTCTATGGACCGTCGAACAAATTATCAACTTAAGGTGCACTGTTTGTTCATAATAGCATCTTGAAAAAAAGGTATAGGAGGAATCAATATGTTTGCCGTAAAACTACCTATGAAACATTCATGATGGGGAAATCGGTTCACGGTGAAATTCATATTTATTTTGCATCTAAAATAAGAAAGGTATAGAACTTTGGGGAAAAATATACCTTTTAGCCGAAAAAGTAATGTTATTTTTACGTACAACGGATAATTAATTAATTTTTTTGCGCATCCATTTATAACAGCTTTGAATGTTTATTTTATATATTCGTCGTTTTTTTTAGAGAAAAAAATGCATCACAAGTATATAACTTCATTTATTATTCCCATTTTATCATCGCTACTTTTCTATTTCAGCGTTTAAGTCTCTTAATTAATGCGTGCGATATTCCATTAGGATGTATAATTTTCAAACTACTGAATATAGTTTTTCAACAGAAAAACTTACAGTCACGTTATATATCCTTAAATTGTCGTTTATAATGTGATATGAAATCAGATTGGGTAATGAAAAATATTTGATGGGAGGATAAGAGTAACTTTAAACACGATGAAAATTACACATGGAAGATTGCGATAGGACACCATTCCTTTGCGTGCTAATACTATCCTCTCAGATGCATGTAATATTTGCAGTTCAAGCAACTCTCATGGTCATGTCTGTTTTAAAAATTATACTGCCTTTCTAAGGAAACACGCCGCATAAAGATTCTAAATTTGCTGTATGTCTTGTGATAATACTTATAAAAGATTTCACGGCAATTTTTTTTTCATAATTCTTCATTAAGTTTTATATACGCAATACAGTCTAACGTACTTGAGGCTTGTAAGGAAAACTCATTAACTTCCTCAAATATAAAGATTTTATCAGGTGCAATTTGGCAATATTCAAACACATATCCAAAAATTTTCTTCAGAGCGACAGTACGATACGATTTTTACTGGGCATCTTTGGACTGGAAGCATTGGGCGCTTACTCTTATGAATTTTCATGAACGTTTGATGTTTGAACTAGAAATGGCGTGCTTTGAAAAATCACCAAAAATCGTTTCTTTTTGAAAGTGAAACAAAATATGTGATTAAAAGAAAATAGCTCCTACTTTCCATTCGTATTTAAAAAAAAAACCGTGTCAGTAAAATATTTTATTTTACATTCAAATAAATTTATTTTTAATCCAAACAAAATATAATTTGCCTTTTCAGACAATTTGATTTTATTTAACTGAAAAACCCTCATTTTAATAGAGGAAAAATCATTTAAAAATTCTTAATATTATTTAAATATTTTATTTTCTTGTTCATTTAATTTTAAGCCATCTTTTTTAAATTAAAAAGGCGTTTCAAATATTTTTCCAGCATGAAATGGAAGAGGGTGCATGAGCTACACTTAATCAACTGTCAGAATTATCTGCGCATCTGCATGCGTGAGTTTTTAGTACTCACAAAACTCGAATACGATGTCTGTTCACATCCTAGAAGAATGTGAGCAACTCTTAATAACGGAGATATATCCGTGAGAGCCCCTCATTCATATTACATTGTACCGATAATCGCTTAATGTAGACTTACTTTTATCACATTAATACTGACAGATCGTAACCGCTCATTAAACTCTTCTATTAAAAATGAATTACAGCCCTGAGAATGTAGTTTCCGTATTTTGCCTTTACCTCGTTTGCTTAGCGAAACTAAGCACAACCAGTGTGTCCTTGAACCCTGCACGTGTCCAGGGTATCCGCTCTTTGGCTTGATTTTGTACCTTCCTCTTAAATGGTTTTTTCGTCGAGAAAATCTTAGTTCCGTTTTGTCTCTGCAATTTTTAATTAAACGAGACACCGCATTTCCCTTCCCACAGCGGCCGTTCAATCATAGTTAATTACAGGGTGTCTCAGAGCTAGACGTTCCGACTGACGGAGCGTTTTCTGAGGACCACAAGTGGAATTTTTTCCTCTTTTAAGTTTTCCCCCAAAAATAACCCCCTCTCCAAAGTCGGAGATACGGCCCTCTAAGCTTTTGGGAGAATGATCGGTGTTACTGAATTTTTTCAACGGTGATAGACCAAGAGACTCAAATAATGGCTAACTCTCCTAGTTTTTTGCGCTGAATTAAAATTTGTCCAAATATTGAGTTCAAAGGGTATTTAGGCGGTGCAACGGGGGCATAGTGTTTTCTACCCTAAAAATGTAAGATCCCCCATCCGAAATTTCTCTTTAACATCAGATTTCGATATTATTAAGGCCATCGATTATTTGAACGCTAAAAAGTAGGGAATGGATCCGCTTGTCGTTAATCTCAATTCGTAAGCACGGATAAAATCCAGGAAAAACAATGATTTCCCAAAAAATTGAAGGGTCGTGGTTTCCTCTTTGGACACTTTCGGAGACATCGTTATAGAGGAAAAAATAATTTATTGGCCCGTAAAATACGCTCCAGCAGTCGAATCGTCCATAAATTTGCTGAAGCAGGGGCGATTCTTGAAATTTGGCAATACTGCTTTCCTCCATTTATATCACTGGAAAAAAAAACACATTGGATCTAGAGTCCAGAATCTTAAAAACATCAACAAGAAAAAGTACTCTTGATTCAATCAGAATCTAGCTTAAATGAAGAACCAAGCCTCTTAGTTTAAGCGGATTTCGTTTTGATTCAAGCAAAACTCCGATTGAATCAAGAGTAGTTTTTCTTGTCAATGTTTTCAAGAGTCTGGACTCTAGATCCAATGTGTTTTTTTTTTTTTTCCAGTGTAAGCATGTAAAACAATCGGTTCTTGGTTAGAAGCAGCTTATCTCACCAGGAATCGATATTTTTAATGGATTTGAATGGAAGAAAAACAGTATTGCCAACTTGCAAAATCGCCACAGTAGGTATTATTCGGTCATGAGCTTGCACATTATGTGATTTTCGTGATTTGGGACCTTCAGGTAGTTTTGAAATTATTAGTGGAACGTTATCAAACAGTTGCAATTTCCGTCGAAAAAAGTTTTTGGAATACCTCATTCCTCTATGTGTGTTATTTGATTGCGGTTGAGTCAGTAATCTTAAAGCACAAAAAGGGAGGGAGGGGATTGCATGATCGTCGCGGCGGCGGCGCTGGACCTTGTCGGGACTGGGCGCCGCGACGCTGTGATAGTTGTTGGCGGCGCCGCATGAAGCTCGCCGCACTGGGTCACTCGCTCGAACCGGAATCCTCGCCGGAGGCGTCGATTTTTGACGCATCGACGCCCGGCACCGCCCCGCTAATCTAAAATCGCGTAACTGCCACGAAAACCCCGCGTCCATCTGCGGTTTTTGCACGGCAAAACGAGAACTCATAATCAAGTTTCATGTATGAAACCCGCCCCTCTCCTTGCACGGGTGACCATGCAAGTGCTTTTGTAAAGTTTCATGTCCGTACCTGGAATCAATTAATACACTGTGCGAGCGATTGATTTAGAAAAATGGATCCTTTTTTTTTGGGGGGGGGGGGGACAGACTTTAAAAGAAAAGGACGCTTTCGTGAAAGACCACTGGTTAGAGTTGACAGAACGAAGCGGTACTTTTTGCATAGAATCTATATTTCAGAAAATTTAAGAGTTACCTTCCGTAACACAGCAGTGAAAATATGCGACTGATTTGCTTTGCGCCATTCAAATGATTCAAAAATGTAATATTTAATCCGGTTATACTAAGGAAAGTCTGAATTAAATATCCGTTTGCAGTGCATTTTCTTTTAAGTCGGGCAGAAGCTTGAAAGCATAGATAACGATGTCCAGAGTTCGAAACCGCGTATCTCCTTTAACGACGTCGCAAACTTTTTGCTGTTTCTTTGGAAAACTATTCAACATAATTTATTAAAACTTTCCCTGAGTTTTCCTCTCTGTTAGGAGAATATTCTGTAAAACATTTCGAGCTGTCAAGTGACCTTGTTTCTCTCCAAATAAATAAATATGAGCGGAAATTTTAAAACACCGTTATTCTCTTTTTTTTTCTTTAATTCACTTCGAATATCCTTAAGGGTACAATCTCACTCTTGCAGTCCCTAAAGTTTCATCCCCTTCAGTCCCTAAGCCAGCCCCAGGTATAACCGTTGTTTGAGACAGTCATACTCGGGTCACCTGGCCGGGAATCGAACCGAGGACCTCCTGATCATGGAGCAAGCGCTGGATCCATTGCACCGCAGGAGACCAGTAATGAAGATACGTGGTTTTGCACTTTGGCTATCGATAAGTTTTTGCTGTTAAGACATACCTTTGCGGAAGCCTGCTGAGACTGTGTAAGTGAGACTGTCGAATCGAAGCTCGACCGAGCTGGCGATTGGGGCGCTTTTGACGAAGGATTCCTGGTGTTGGGTCACTATGCCCCCGCCCCCACCCCCATCCCCGGGCATCCCTGGGGTTTTGTCCCCCGTCTCACGGAGCTCCACCTCGTCGCACCGGCCGTTCAGTTGCGTCCGGCAGTCCTCCACCGCTGCCCCCGCCAACGACATCTTGTGCCTGCAACAAAATAAGTATTCAGTGTAATCAATCTGCGTGAGGTCTGCGAAAAAATGTCAAATTTTCATTAGAATCAGTTTCAAAAGGGAACAAGTCCATTTTTGAATGAGCCTTGCGTTGCATAAAAGGACTTGCGAGCTAAGACTCATCAAAAATTGGACTTGTTCCCTTTTGAAAACAACTGATTCATTTTTGGTGTAATACAAGCGTTTTGAGTTCTGAATAAAGTAAACAATTTGATAGAAGGACTTTTTTTTTTACGATTCAACATCAGTGATTTTGATTGGCGGGCAAATTGCTTTATGAGACGTTAGAGAGAGTTTGCGTATTTTATACGACTCAGCCACCACTCGAAACACACTCAGCCTCCTCTGGCGAAGAAAAAGTTTACATTCTATTTTTGAAAATTATATTAAGTAAAAGGGGCGTAGAGGACCCACGCACCTCTGTTCGCCTGAAAAAAGAAGGAAGACAAAAGGGGGAAAAGAGAGAAGGAAGGAACGGATGAGAGAAGTAGGAAAGATGCTTGTATTTGGTAATTTTTTATGACAAAATTAGACTCAATTACATTTTAGACGTTTTAAAAGTTCGACAATTTCCCGGGGTGGCCCCCGCGGACCCCCCCCCCCCTCCTCGTTCTAGGTGTCTAAATCCGCCTATGAACCCTGCTAGGACATTTTGGAATAAAAACTCTTCAGCGATGGTTTAACCTAACAGGTTTCTAATTTACTTATCAAGTTTTAACCACGGGTTTAACCTTCACAGCAGATTTTGGAGCTGGGATCAGAGAAAACATGGGTTGGTATCAAAGCTGGCTTACTTACAATTTTAAAATTGTACTCTTTCAAATAGTCATACAAGTAACCGAAAACGTCACGATAAAATCACTGAAAACGTTAATCTTTTACGAGAGTTCAAAATTTCACGGAGCTTAGAGGCACATCAACACACAATTATTATCAATACGTACTCCAATGAACACACTTCATGAGAATAAATACATTAAAATATGAGTTGAAAGAAGAAAAAGGCTGCTTTCTGTGAGGAAATGAAAATCCAACAAAAACAAGAAAGAGTCAAACTCTATCTGCACAATCTGTTGGTCAACAAGGAAACGAAGTGCCACAAAATGAGACCACAAAATCAACAAAAAGTCACATGTTGATACGACGCGTTGATCGTCTACTTTGCAAGCAATCATTCATCATACTAATCATGAGATGGGGGCTCCTGGTTGATTATTTTTTCGTTTTATTTATTTCTTTTTTTATTACCAATAAAACAAATCGGGTGGGGACAACAATATGACGCACGGGTGCAGCGATTGCGATCTTGAATGAAAGTTCACAATAAGTTTCTAATCATTATTTGCGTCCGCCTGATAATTGCCAGCATGACGTCAGCATGTTTCTATTTTTTACGAGCGTGTCCCTGTCACACAAGCCACAAAGGCTCGGTCCGGGTCATAGGTGAGTAGGTCGAGCCCTCTCTCACACATCGCCAGGGTGATTTTTAATCGAATTGGCAATAGATTGATGGAGGAAATAGAGGAGGGTGACAAAAGGGGCCCCTTTTTTCCAGAATAGAGGGGCCGAAAAAGTCTCCAGACCCCCTCTCTATTATCGAAACTACAGATTGAAGTTACATGGAAATAATAAATAGGACGTATTACTATCAAACGGAACTATGTGCATCATGACGTGAGCCCTGTTATGCACACATTCTTATGGGTCTCAGGGCTCATGCCCCCTAATGCGTTTAGTCCTTTTTGGCAGAAATACGTCCATTAGAGAGGGGGCATCTACTGAGAATGGGAAACCCTGGAAACGTTCTCATTGCCTCTCTCTAGTGTAATTCTGATAGTGTGCCTTCTTCAAACTTGTTTCTTTGGGTGTGTGTCCGATTTTCTGTGAGAATTTCCCTGAAAAGTAAATTTTACTCGAGAGTTTCCGAAAAACGTCGCATACTCTGATCTGATCCAGTGTGAGTCCCCACGACTTGAAATAAGCACCCCCTTTTATTAAAGAAAAATTTGGCCCAAAAATAATATATTTTTGAAACCCCGCAGAAAAAATCTGAAGCAGTGGATCAGGTGACGCAAAAAGAAGTTCGAAGGTCAACGCTAGACGATGATTGATGAGCAACTTGTTGAACATTCGCAAAATAATGACTGATGAATGATGGACAGAGCTTTTTGCCGGGCGCGTTTTTGCAAATTCTCTAGTAGTGTAATAACTCGTTCGCCATCTGCCACCATAGAGTGAATCCGGGCGTAAACTTCCAAAGATTACTTTTACACTATGGAAGAGACAATAGTATCGGGGTCTTTAAAATATATTTTCTCTGATCGGCCCATAATCTCCGAACTTAAACATTTTCAACCTTCGTCACTAATTCCGCTACCGCGTCAATTTTCCCACTTTTATCACGCAAAAAAAGAGAATAAAGGAGTGTGTATAGGAGGAAAGAAAAGAAGTCGCATTTTTACTTTAGACAAAGCTTTGAGTAATTAGCTTACTTTATAAGAGCGACGACTCCGTTGTTCCCATGCGCGTGGTCATTATCTACTAAAACTGGTCATTCTGCGGATCTTTGAGATCGTATCACTGTCTTTAAAAGTAAACAGTAAATCAGTGATCATTATAAGTACTAAGAGCAAAGAGGAATACACCCGTATTAAAGCAAGCGCATCCCGTTAGAGAGTCATTCAAGGCTTTGCTGATCACGAATTCATTCGTGGAAGATATCCTCAAATGGATAGCCGCCAAAGCAAGCTGTGTGTCCCTTCACAGTAACAACTCTGAATGACACATAAGATACAAAACAATAATGGCAAGCAAAAAACAATTACGTCAAGCTCTTCTCTTTCGGAGACTTCGCGATCCCAGATAACTAAAGGTAAGCTCGAAATACATTGTATGCTTCACTATTTTTGGAGTTTTAAGTGCATATATATTTCTAAAAGTATGATATTTTTTAAATCAAAATGATTCGGAATGAAAAATTACATGGCACATTATCTCTTCTATCACGAGGGACGTTAAAATGGACGCATTGAAATCAAAAGGAACTATATTTATTGTGACATGAGCCCTGTCATGCATGTATTATTATGAATACCAGGGCCCATGTCAGAATGGATAAAGCTCCTTTTTATTTAAATACGTCCACTGAGGATTCTACATCATTCATGCTCAGGCTCACGAGAGCCTCATTTATTGAGGAAGCGTTGCAATAAACTTTCATGGCGCAGCGCAAATGCTAAAATAATAATATGCATTGCTAATTACAGGAAAATGACCCTAATCCTTAAAGCTCAATGTGGCTTTATTGATTCCCGAACGGTGATGAGTTTTTTACGAACATTTTGACCGAAAAACACTTGCATACATCAATCAGATAGGAGTTCAGGCGGCTCCTGGCTACGCGGGTCAGAGAAATCAAAACGCCTGCATTTTTGGATGTATGCAACTTGGACGACCATTGAGCACGAATAGTTGTATCCAAGGGTTTTTACCGCCATTGGGTCGTGTGTCTCCTTTGAAGTTGTTCAATTCTAGTTTGTAAGTAAATACTTTGGTGTCGCTTGTCTATTTTTTTTTTATTTGTGTGTTGGGTATACGAGGTGCGGGGAATTTTTTAAATTCTTTTTGGGGAAATTTAGGGAAAGATTCTTTTCTGCAATTCTGCGTGCCAGAAATATAGACTACCTTTCAACACCTTTTTTACACTGCTAAAATTTTCACGTGGAGTAAAATTTGGTACCGGAGTCCATGCAGCGCTCAAAAACCCCGAGTGATTTAACTACGAAGTAAAATTAGCACCATAAAATTATATACCAATCCGGAAAAAAAGAGGATTCCGCTCCGTATTATTGCAAGTCATTCCGTAAAGAAAGTAGATTTCACTCCGTATTCATATCACTCGAGATTTTTGGGTGCTGCATAGACTCCGGCAAGGAATTTCACACCAAAATTCTCAACAGTGCAGCGCAAATGCATGCGCCTGTATCCGCTTTCCGATATGGAACGTGATTCACCGTTGCATCACAAAAGAATTAAAAGGCAGTTAGTGATAAGCGGGCATCGCGTGGCTACATTGACACGTCTTTCGGGCCGCTGACAAATGACACGGGAAAACAACCGCTATCATCGTCGCGGTGCCCCGTTCGACACCAACGCCCCCCCCCCCCCCCCCCCCCCNNNCGAGGGGGCGATCGTCAATCCGAGGTGCACGCGCTGATAAAAACTCATAAATATTATCAACGTCAGAAATTCCTCGTCTCGCTAAGCAAAAAACAGCGGAGCCGCGTAAGATTTACACGGTAGTTGTAGGGTTTTTGCTATGCGCGGCAGTTCTACTATCTGTTTTTTATTGGTCAAGCTTTGACCCTCGGGTTGTCCACGCGCGCCCCGCCTCCCGCGGCCACGCTCCGTGAACGTGGCGCCGCGTCAGCAGGGGTTCGATAGTTCTCCGTGGGATCTTACGGACGAATCGAAGTTCGATACTCGCGGCCGTGATCGATACATTCTGATGGCTCTTACGGTTTAAATTGCTCTTTCGTGGTGAGTCAACTTTCCTGCGGATTCACGGTAGGATTGGCGGATCCAGAAAATTGGCAACATTGTATTTTCTCTACTTGAACCTATGAAAATTTATCGATTCTTGGAGGGGCAAGATGCACCGACAGGAATCGATTATTTAACATAGTTTTAAATGGAGGAAATCCGGGGTTGCTAAATTTCTGGATCCGCCTCTGACGGTAAGTATGGCACCGCGTAAGCAGAGGTTCAATAGTTCTCGATGGTATATCTTAAGGACGAATTGAAGTTCGATACCAGCACTGTGATCAATACTTTTTGTTGACTTTAACGCCTCGGATCGATCTCTTGCAATTAGTCAAGTCTTTATCATATCTTAAGGGAAAATTGAAATTATACCACAGCAATGAAAGTTTGTGCTTCTTGATGAATTTTCCGACTCCATTTGATTCGTCACTTTGTGTTTAACATTACAACGTAAATTTCGTCCAAAGCTGATCAAGAAGCCTCATATTTGGGTAATCGGGGGAAGCAAAAAACAAATTTTGAACATGGTGTGTTCAATTCTTTTTTCGACGAACATTTTCCCTACTTATGCAGCAAACAGGGGCGAGTGATCTAACCAGTCTATAATTGGATTATTGTCATACACACAATTTCACTGATACAAGGGTAAAGATCGGATTCTGACCCTGGCGGAAATTTTCATGCATTTTCCAGCCTTTTTTTACCAAGTTTTTACAATTGTTCATAATTTTAGGAAAAGCAAGATAGCACACTCTCATTCAACCCCATGTGAATTATCCACTTTTTTTTTTTTTTTGTTCTCTCGCATTCCTAAGATCCATGAATGAATATTATTGCCGTATAGACATTGCAACGGTGAAAACCGAATTTCAAAATCGGCAGCGATTTTCAACGACTCTCCTTAGAATGTTTTCCTGTGTTATGTGAATCTAACCTATTTAAAAACATTTTGTTTTTTTTTCAAAATTTTAAACATTTTACGCAGAGATTTGACAGAATTTACCAGTTCGATTGGAATGCAAAGTAACACTTTGAAACCAAGCGTGCGCGAGTAGAGAAAATTAGCATGACCGTATACTTAAAGAAATTAGGAAGACAGGAAAAACGAGAAAATTTTCGAGGAGTAATTGAAGTCGGTTTCCCCGCTTAACAATGTAACGAGATACACCAGCGGCAAAGCACGATCTTCCTACATGCTGAGGGAAATTGCTAATGATGTCTCGATGAAATTGTATTTTCATTTGAACAGACTGTGCAGCGGAAAATGTTAGATATTAAAAACTTACACTTCCTCGGCCAAAAAACGGCAACTAGTCCCGTAGAAAATAATACATTAATATTTAATCGATGAATAATGCACGAAAACTTGTTAAGACTTTTAAAAGAGCGAAACACCTGATACAAAGTGATGTTCACTTCACTCTAGATAGGACGCTTGTGCATGTGCTCTCATGTTGCTAAATGGACGATATAAAAATACGGCCATTATTGCAATTTTTAAACTTATTATAGGCCACGTGCGTGCATTAGTAAAGGCGAAGGGAATGAGATATACGGATCCATAGAAAAAAGGGGCCCACCATTAAGGTTGACTGCTATGAAACAACTACTCTCGTAATTACGGAACAAATATACAGAGGAGTTCAAAGTCTGAGGATTATTGTCAACAAAATAACGTGACAAAAAAACACAATCAAATTGAGTAATTCTCTGCAAAATGGCAATTGAAATCAGATGTGCTCAGACCAGAGGTCAATGTTTCATTCTATACGCACCCTGATGCATATTAGGTGCTGACCTGATGCGCCCATCACATGACGACGTATTAATTACGGGATGCATGCGGAAATAAATGAATAAGAGGTGAAGAAGGGAGGAGAAATGAGACATAAAGAGGTACAGGAAGAAGAAAAAGGAGGAGAAGAATTTTTACTACAACACCCCTTCTTGATTAGATTTCCAAAATAAAATTCATTCGTAGGTAAGCTAACAGGCCAAATGACAGGCAGGTCTTGTCCTTCAAACAGGAACTGAATTTTTCTTGTCATTTCGATGATTCCCAGATTCCCTGACGAAGGAACGTAACGCAATTCCAAGGTTGCAAAATTGACTCAAACAATTCAATTTTCTACAAAAATGCACCCGTGCAGTTTTGTTCCAACATTTTCCGGTTTTTTTTTGCATGAGTTCTGAGGAAAAATCTGTGACATTTTCAGTTTGGAACGTCCAACATTCTGCTCGTAATTATCAAATTTTCGAGAAGAATTTCGTGGCGATTGGAATGAAGAAACGAACTCTCGTGAGGGGAACGACAAGTTTTAGAAGTTTTCTGAAGAGGAAGATAGGGATAGAATTTTTGATTGTTTGCCAAACGCATTGATTCGTTTCCAATGACCAATTCGACTTAAGTCAATTTTTGGTTTTTCTCCAGGCGGAAGGTTCCAATTTATTGATTTTAGGGTAAACTGTTAACACTAGTTCCTTACTCGCGAGTTAATTTTATACTTTAAAAGCATGTTAAAAGCCTCCTTCGTGACATTTTGATGAGGAAACATTCCTTATGGTGAAATACTTTGCATTCTGTTTATTGGTCCATTTTTTTGGTCCATAATATTCCGACACGTGCCTCATATATCTTCAGTTTTGACTGGCAGAGGCAGAGGCAGAGGTCTTGCATTTGCCGCAATTTTATTTTACTCCGAAAGCACTTTTGCGCGTCTCATGAAGCGCGAATATACACCCGCAGCTCGGTCTTAGTGTTTGTTATCAACTTGAAGACAATAAAGTATGTGGTGAAAAAATTGGATGTAGGTGCCTATCAATGATTGATTAAAACTTAATCATTAAACTTCAGTTGCGATTTGCGAGGAACTGAGTTCTTATCTGCAGAAATTGCCTTCAGCATTACGAGAGGAGCGGATGTAGAGATGATAGGTATTTGATGATTGGCGAGTCTTTCTACTCTCCTCAAGGTCACTCCATTTGAAGGTTCAGTCGCCTGCGTGAATTTAATTAATAAACGTGGGCAAAAAATTCGAAAGCTAGCAGTAGGGGTCGTATTTGCAATAGTTTCGTGGACAGCTATTTTCCCTATTGCCGTCCGGTATAGTCCAGATTGTGACTAAGGGAGGCTCATAGTGATTACCTATCACCATAAAATGACGAATTCGACGAATTTTAAGTAAATTTAACAGCATAATTTTGCTAATAGATCCTTACACGGGATTACAATGATTTGCTTCCAAAGAAATCAAAAAATTAAAGAGGAAATTTTTCGCAGATTTTGAATATTTCAAGGTGCCCTGGTAAAAATTGGCAGTAGAGTCTGTGTTCCAAAATACCATAGAACTACAGCCGGCTGTAAGATTTCTAATAGCTTCTACAGCCGGCAACACAACTTCTTATAGCCTTTTATAGCCGATGGCGACTAAGCAACAGCCTGGCGATAAAATGTATGCTAAACGTTACTAATTACGGATGCTAGGACTTAGTGAGTTTTTGGACTACCGCTCTCTTTTTGGGTTGTAGTATCTTGATTTATTTTGCGAGGAAAGCTCCGTACTTTTGAAGGATGCCTGCCATTTTTAATATGTTGGAGCGCCTTCAATTTTGTATGATACTGTGCAATACCTCTGGTGTGAAATAGTTGCTTCAAGCGCCGTGGTACGCTGCGGCGCGGCGCGGCGGGCGGGCAGCCAGCGCGCAACGCGCATTGGCGCCTACAAACCTAACGGGGATACTTCACGCATTGCGCAATGCGTGAAGTATCCCTAGTAGGTTTGTAGGCGCCAGTGCGCCGCCGCTCCGCTTTGTATTAGGCTCTAAAATTTAATCTCGTGGAGTCAGCGTTATCCAACGCATGATTTTGAAATGTTTGCACATATGGATTATTATCATTTGAATTGATGAAAAAAAAATATGTAGTGAAGGAAAATATAATGTGCATTTTGTAAATATTAAGGTGATTCCGTACAAACTTAAGGATTTACAAAGCACACGAATTTCTACACAATTTCTTATAGCCTTTTATAGCCGATGGCGAAAAAGCAACAGCCAGGCGATAAAGTGCAAAGCCCGGCGATAGGAACTATAGTCCGGCTGTATAATTTTTTGTCGCTTCGTGTAGCCCATGCAGCCGTATGATATTTCCACTTTCTACAGCCAGCTATATGATTTTCTATAGCCTTATTCAGTCGGCTTAAGAACTCCTATGGTATTTTGAAACACAGCTGCTATCGCCAATTTATACCAGGGTGGGTGTGTACCCTTAAAATTCGTCAAAATCATGGGCCTTTTCCTTTTGTATTTTCTATTCTTTGGAGTGGCAAATGCTTGCCGTTCCCTGTAATGATCTATTTCCAAAGTTATTCTGTTGGAGTTCACTCAAGATTCTATAAGGAAATGAGCAGTTTTAGGAACGATCATAAGTACGAAGTGCGGCCGGGCAAGATCCAGTAACTCCAGAAAGCTCCCAACTTAATCTAAAGAAAAGAGGTGCAAGGTTTCAGAAGAAAATGCTCACTTAAACAGAGCTTTACTGTCACTCGCCGAGTAATGTTTTATAAAGAATCCTTCAGTATCACTCTCCAACAGAATAGCTTTAATCTATTTTTGCTCATATGAGACAATCCTAATTACTCGATCATTTGTCCAGTGATTATCTCATCTATGTTGGCAGATTTAACATAAAAGTACGCCTGACATCCATATGCTAGATTTTTTACGCAATATTATGCCGCGACGGTAAACATGGCGTACCGAAAACTTGTATACGAATATTTTCATGTTTCATATTGGGACGGACCGTATTCTATAATTTATTTCAACCGATTTTATAATCAAACATTTTCTGGAAATAAAACCTATGATGCACCGGAGAATGATTATGGTGTCGTATATTTTTTAAAGATTCTTATACAAATAAATGTACGGAGACGTGCTTTTAATCAACTTGTAACAATTTCCAAGAATATTTTTTCACGATGAGTATGAGGGAGCGACAACATTTTGATCGGCAGGTCGGAGCAGCAAAAAGTCCAGTTCGGCCGTGATACTGAAATTCCAATGACGTAGCACAAAGACAAAGGTATGTCAAGACACTCAACTTAGATGTAGCAAAAGATATGTGGCTAAATATTTGAGGTTATTGAGTGATTATCAATGTAAGTGGCGAAGAATGAACGACTCGTTTTAATGAGCNTTTCACGATGAGTATGAGGGAGCGACAACATTTTGATCGGCAGGTCGGAGCAGCAAAAAGTCCAGTTCGGCCGTGATACTGAAATTCCAATGACGTAGCACAAAGACAAAGGTATGTCAAGACACTCAACTTAGATGTAGCAAAAGATATGTGGCTAAATATTTGAGGTTATTGAGTGATTATCAATGTAAGTGGCGAAGAATGAACGACTCGTTTTAATTGAAAATAACCGCAAAGGCAAGGATTTTGTTACATTCGTTATATATTGATATTTAATGGCTTTTTAACTCATCATCTCAGAAATCTTGTCGTCTCGTGAGATGTTACACCTCGATCATGAAGGTTGTTACATCAAAACCCGTGGCGTGGCGTGCTTTGCGATATATCGATCGATCTGTCATTTGAACCTATGCAAAAGGATCTATATTCAGGGTGTTTGCAACGAACACTTTAGTATCGCATTTGAAGCTTCAAATGGGGCAGTATCGATAATAGATCATTCACGCCTCGCCACTGATCAAAACGTCTGAGAGCACTTCAAAATTGATTTTGCTCTTTGCACGAAACTGCCTCTTATCAGCGTCAGAAAACGAAAGCTCAGGGGTTTTAGGATTTCCTACAGCCAGGTTATACTTGATTGCAAACTTTATGAACCCCGTAGACAACCTGCATATCTCGAAAAAATAGCTCTCGCGAGGTAAATTTGCCTCCATACGCAGGGATCTATGTGGGAACTTTCCTGAGAATATCTGGCTGAAATATTTCCCAGGAAGTTTGATAATTAAGAAACACAAATGTATGATCAGAGGCGGATCCAGCCATTTAGCAACACCGGATTTCCTCCATTTAAACCTATGCAAAATAATCGATTCTTGTCGGAGCACCTGACCCTCCCAAGAATCGATACACTTCCAAAGGTTTAAATGGAGAAAATACAATGTTGCTAATTTGCTGTATTCGCCAGTGAATGTATGACCAGATCAGTAAAAAGTGACCTTATTATCCTGGAAAAAACTCCCCTTAACTTTTATCAAAAACTTAATATTCCAAATTTTTCCACAACCTAACAATGTATGTTTTGAAACTTGAGAACTCATATATATCTCCTTCATTATTTTAGCAAACAGGGTCAACAATTCTAGACCTTCATTCCTTTATGAAAATGGTCAACGTACAGGAATTTTTTTTTTTTTTTTTTCCCGAAGAGTACGGTCCTTTTTCACAGCTCCGGCCACATGAACATGGTGCTCTCTCACTCTTATAAGAGCAATTAGGAATTTTCGTGAGATTTCCCGTTTCCAGTTCCTAGCTTTAGATTTCCTGGGAAACTTTATAACTGTATAAAACAACAACACCATAAGGGTCTTTAACTCTTGAATCAGTCACCGGGACTACCGAGAGTGTTTCAGGGATTTCCCGCTCTAAATTGGAAGAGAGTTTCCCGACAACTTTTTTTTTCTTCTTCTTCTTTTTCCAGTTTATTTGGCTTCTAATCCTGTTTATTTAGTAACTTAGGAACCTACAGCCATCTATAGGCATGCGAGTTTTTGACATAGAGGTTTTTTTACTGTCAGTAGACATCAGGAAGATTTTGGCACATCCATGCTCCGGCTTTCAAATCAGGGATCACGCCCGAGTAGAATCTGTTTCTGCAGATCCACTCGTCAGTTCCGTAGGAATTCGTCGCCACCACCGGGATTCGAACCCGAGACCTATTCCCAAGAACTTTGATTCGTATGCATGCGTTGAGGCTCCTCTTCCCGCGAGCAGTCACCAACATCAAAAAACCATTTTTTATCTGAAAAAATCGTATACATTTTCGTTACAAAAACTGAACACCTTACCGTGCGTCAGCGTCTGATGATAATGGTATGTTAGACACCGAGCAAAACAAGGTATTCTACCGTGCTAAAGAAAAACGCCGTATGAACATTCGAGAGTTGCCAAATTTCTCTCGATAAAATGTTTATTTTTGAGTAAAATTATGAATATTTTTCCTCGAAGTTTTCAGACACTTCAGATCAAATTACGAACAAAATTATGTGAGAAACAAGCAGAAAAATATTCACAAATTTTCCTGAAAATTAGTGATTTGCTGAAGGAAATTTGGCAACGCCTGAAACCTCATACTGCGTTCTTCCCTACCGCGGCAGTATTCGGTTCGATCAGCGTCTTAATACTTACGCGAGGCCGCGATCAGAGGCGAGAGCTGAAGCCGCGACGCCGAGGCAAATGCCAAATTATTATCTAAGGTCATCTTCGAATTATGAGGATCTGGCAGAATTCCTTTTTTTAGCTCGAGCACCTATGCGGCAAACCACTCAGAGGCATAGATGCTTTTAGCTTTCAGTCAAACGGATATTGACTCGTTGATAAATATCGATTAATACATCTTCGAAAAATTGGACTTCATTTTGCAATAAGGGGCCGTCCATAAAATTACGTCACTCAAGTAGAAGGAAGAGAGGTCTAGCAGTGGATGACGAAGAGGGAAGGAGGGGTCAAGTTGAGGACGTAAGCTTTGAATATGGGAGGCAAAACGGCTGAAAATGGTTGTTTGAAATTAGACTATGTCCACTGATTTTCATCGATTTTCTGCGTTTTCCCCCAAAGAAGGGGAGGGAGGCTTGCTGAAAATGACGGAATTTTTTTAGGGGGGGGGGTTCTAGCAATGAATGATGGTTGGATAGGGTAAAGGAGGGAGGAGAAGAAAATTTGGAAAAAAATGGCTGACGTAATATATAGACGGCCTCTAACTGGAGCCCCTGACTCAAGGAAATTCTGACTCATACATGAAAGCACCTATAAGCACGCGGAAACTAACACCTAGTAGATACGTTGTTCCTAAATTGACTCAGGAACAGTAGTACACCATAGCGAAATGCAGTCAAATATAGAGAGAGAATTGCCGTCTCTGGCCGTTCAGAATAGAAAAACTTCTTCATTGGTTTGTAAGCTTTTAGGCTTTCATTCAGTCGTTTGTGACGCATTTAATTAAACAAGATAGTGGTAGAGTCTAAGACGTAATATGAAATTTGAGCATATTTGAATAAAAAAGAGCTATCTTCATTGTGCCACGACCAACACGTATTTCTCAGAGTCCAAGGATTAAGGTCACAATGGAGCTAGTTCCTTTTGATTTAAATATTTCAATTTATAATTTCAAACTTTAAAATAAGCTGGAAACAAACTTGACTGAAACATTTCTCTAAAAAACTATATTTTCCGTGTTTTATCAGAAACGTTTACCCCCCCTTCCTCCGAAAAATTTCTGGCTACGCCATTGGTTACATGGGTTCTGCCTCCATCAAAGGCTGTGGTGATATTCGTGCAAAATTTGGGTGGAACCTGTAAATGAGGTTGCTCTGTAAAATTCACCCAATAAAATTCGATTCAACACGAAAAAAAAACAAGCGGGAAAGTTCTAATACTGTCGTATTAGAAAAGCGCTCAGGTGTTAGTAAATGTATTTAATGAAGAAAGGACGTATAAACTCCGTCGACTTGGCTGGGAAATGGAAATAAAACATCAGCTGATAGCAAACAAAGGTTACCAAGGAAACCGTAAAGGCGTATTTTTGTTTCCCGAAAATGAGCTCACCGTTGAGCTCATCAGGCGCGTTTTTTTAGGCTTTATTTGAGTTCAACGATCAATTTCGATAAGAATTACTCTACCGCTAAGAAATTTTCTTATAGACAAACGATCGAAACTACCTGCGCATTACGTTAAAAGCATAAAATACAGCTTTTACAGCTTTATTTATTTTAAAAATGGACCCCCCCTCCCCCAAAAAAAAGCCTACACATCGATGAGCTGGTGCGCCATTTAAACGCATTAGCACTAGTATACTAGTACTCAGAGGCAAGTCGAAATCAAAAAGCGCTGCCTATCGGCTGAGCTCTTAAAAGAAACATTGGTATGGCAAAAGGCACTGACGTTATTTTTGAAAAGTCGAAAAGATCAGATTAAAAGTTCTGAGTAAGTAAGGTCCAAAAATATTTTTAAATGAATCAGTCAATCTTCATACTGATAAGGAATACTTTTAGAGTATACCGCCGAAAAATATTGACATAATTCTGTATGAATATGCCACGACCAGTACCCGTGAAATAGTTCCAGGAGATGAAGAATGCAATAGTATCATGTAGTATGCATGCAGTATCGTTTGCAGGAGGCATGGTTGACTTGGAATTGATTGCAACTACTGCGGCTCCTCTTCCATTGTTTCCATTGTCATTTCGCGGAGTTTGTGCTGGTAACATGCAAAGAGGTGGTCCGAAACTGCTGAGTGAAGGTTGAAATTAAGAAAAATTATCCTCACTCGAACGTATGCACGGTGCGAATGTTAACTTTGCATAAATATGCAACTGCAGTGTCGTGAAAAGTGTTCAAGATTTTAGTCATGGCACCGTGGAAGTCTAGAAACTTAATGTGTTCACTTCAGTTTCCCGCTTCAGGAATAGTGTTTTAGTCTATAACTGGTAACGGATGATACCATGGATCAAAAAAATTGTGAAATTTTCCGGAATATGAACATTTCCGATATGTTTGGGAATCTTTACGAGGATTGTAAATTATGGATGATCATTTTATTAATATCCGAAGATATCTTACGACTTTGGAACATTGATCAAGACAATGAAAACAATAATCAGAAATAAGAATTGATTAATATGATATGGGTATTAAAAAATAATTATAATAATTGAGTTTCTCACCCGGCAAAAGTATTCGCTAAGTCGAGAGTTCGTAAAATTTCTTAAGGAACAAATTCAAAATGATCAAAATGTATGCTTAGAAGTTGGTAACAGCGGGCTTTGCCCTTAAATTATGAGTCAAATTATCGATTTTTATCGATTTAGGAGAATCGATTATCAATCATTGAGTCGAATGGAGGCGAAACCGTATTGCTAGCTTACAAGAGTCGCCATTGTTTAGTGAAGCTCTTTTGCGGAAGAAAATGCTTGTTCCTTGTGGTATTTTTTTTTTTCTTTAAAATTTGGGGCCGAGTCAGTTTTTTCCCTCAAATTTATAATCAAAACTCACATTTTGAGACTCTAATTTTCTTTAATCGAGCCAACGGATTTTTTTTTAAATGCCAAGCATAAGATAAAATAAGAATAGGGGGAAAATTATGCTAACAGTCACAATCAACTTAAAAGCAAATCATACCAAAGGTTTGAAATCATACTAAAAAGATGGTGAGAAGGGGTGGATGATGCCGTTTTTAGGTGTTTCACGATTTACAATTTAAGGTATTGACCGTCATAATTTTAACGCAATTTTGATTCGCCAAGAAATATGTGAGAATCATTGAAATCATGTTCATAATATCGGAGTCCGCTTCAAAGATCCGGAGATTGCGTACCTTGCAAAGGTTGATAGAGCTCTTCATAATGATTGAAGTTTCTTTAGTCTGTTATAAACCACCTGACCAGACCTCTACCTCCCATTCCCTCAAGGAGATTATCCTTGTTTGTCGTATACTTTTTTGCATAACTTTATGCTGAGTGCATAACAAAATATGCAATTTTACCTCCGACGGCCAGAAATCAACGGCAAGAATGCCAAATTTTAATCGAAAGGTGAGATTTTTTTAAACATTCTTATTCCTGAATAAACTGTAGCCATTTCACACAATAGATTTTTACAAATGAGAAGTGTGTTTAGACATAAGCTTAAGGGTGACATTTTTTTAAAAAAAAATTAAGAAATTGTATACTTCCAGTGTAGAGCTAGTCTAAAATGTTTATATTTACCCGCTACACATACTACTGTCAATGATCAATTTTTGATCCAACAATACCAATTTAAACTTTTTACAAGCACATCAGGCACATTTCATCAAGGTACAGCTTAATATTTCAGGAAATTCACCCAATAGTTTCCTCTCTAGAATAAAATAGCACTGGAGATTCTAAAACACTGCAACTAAGAAATGCCCCTTCTGGACCCAATGCTTTAATTTTTCAGAGAATTTTAACTTTAATCTCTATTTTTGTCAAGCTGAGGACGACTTTATTTCCAGCCGGAGTTTAAGCGCTTTTAATCAGTTTTTTTCGCCTTGTTAAAAGCGATTTTTATTTTTACGTTTTCTTCAATCAGCCAAACTCGATCCAATCGTACGTTCCCATTTTTTTGTATCGGAATTTTCGTTCAATTTGGCAGGAGTGTAGGGGCCATTGAGTAAGGGGACGGACGGCTGTGGATTCTAGTCTGCGGGACGACTAGTTTGGGGATTCGTCCGCTTCTGAGCGACCGGTCGGCCGGTCGGTGTTACACGGTGGTGGTGACCGGCACGGCACAATAACTGACCCAGACAACAAAGTTCGACCGAGACCGGAGCAGCACGGCCGGCCGTCGCGTCGTGGACCACGGTCACCGTGCCGTGGACCACTCGCCATGTCTTCACTCGTCTGACGTAAGGGCATATCTCAATTTCCACGTGAGCCCTGCTCTCCTTATATCTCTATGCTGTTTGGGGCTCATGTTGAATAAAGTTACACCCTTACGTCGGAGAGCAACGATGTGCGCAGTAGTCTCCATTCACCCATACCCTTTGACTTGTTTACATGCTATAATAGTAAAGTTCATCATTGCTTGGAATGGAATGGTTCTGAGAGCTCCTGGAGCCACGATATTTGGATGGACCTCAACAGAGAGGAACCGAGGTTTTTTTTTATTAACAATGAATCTGTTTGATGAAGATGTTTATTTTTTTTCCTACGGGAAATTCGGTGCCTTAAAATTTTGATTTTAATGAATGGAAGGAGCTTCTTCTCTTTATATCCGACCAGTGGTGCAGAATTGTCACGGACCTTCGACCGATTGGTGGATCGCAAACTGCGTAGGCTATACAACCTTTAGTAATGGATAATGCAAAAGTTATTGCGTTTTGATTAAAATGCGCTCCATTTTTGCGTGCAATTTCCGAAGTCGTGTACGCGCGCTGCCCTCCTCATTTCTAAGTATCGCGTGCTTATCTTGGAACTTAGCGCAATTAGCGAATCAGAAGCTGATTGTGAGAGCGAGACTAGAGATCGGGATGACGGCGCAATGCTTGGAGTATCCTTACGGGTTTGCAGGCGCTAACCGCGATCGTTTTTCGCGATAAATTCAAAGTTTCGGAAATGTTCATTAAGAAGAAGGAAAATGAGGTCCCTGTTAACGGATCTGGTCACAGTTGAGACGTTTCTTGTATATCCACGACGACGAAAAAGACTATTTTGACTCCCAAGAATCCACAAAATAAAGGGGAAAGAGGACTCTCTCCGGCCGACTCAAAGACTTAAAGCAAGAGTAGAAAAGTTGGATGGGGCGAGACGTGTGATACAACTATTTAGACTTCAAAGTAGGTAAAATTGCGTAACCAGAAAATGAAGGAGAAGGTGAACTCTTTTTGGTGGAATCGGAGACTTCAACGCAAGGGTACAAAAAATGGATTTTTAAGCGCTCAGCCGATAGGCGGCGCTTTTTGATTTCGATTTNAATCTGGGACTCATTAAAATTGCGCTCACCGCTGAGCGCTTCTCTAATACCCACGTATTAGAGCTTTCCCGCTTGTTTTTTTTTTTTTTCTTAATGAAAAACTCTGCGAATGCGCAATGTCATAGTGCGTAGGTTAAGTCCCTGATTGCTTAAAACTGCGCAAGCTGAAGTCCTTTCTGCAACGCTTTATCTGAACACAGCCGGGGTGTGGGGAGTCTGGACCCCCACAATCGGAAAATTTGCCGCAAAACACGTTGTTTTTCGTTAGTTTCACGTTAGTTTTGATCGCGTGACAAAAGTCTGCAACCTGCTTCAGATGCTCAAAAGAGAAATTTTAAAAGAGATGAAAGACTTGAGCTCGTGGCACCACCATCGGTCAATGAAAAGGTGAGAAGTATATCCGTTACCCTTTCAAGGCTCCATTCTCCATCATCTAAAGACTGATTTTCAACATAATGTTTCTCTCAAATTGATAATCATCGCAAAATTTCAGAAAAAAAATTATTCGTTTCATTAGCTCACTAGGGGATTAATATTTTCCGACTCCAACAAATTCGTATAAATTTGTTTACAAACTTTAAAAGACGAGCGTGCCTCGCTCTCACGGTAACTTATCATCTACCCTGGGTGATTCATTTGTTTTCCGGCCAATTTTTTGTGCGAATTTTAGTTATACTCAAATACTCAGTTAATTGGAACGGCAGTGCATCAACAGAGACAAAGTCATTATCACTTTAACCTCTAGGGCTTTTCTCTCGCCCCACCCAACTGCTAGGTTGTTTTTCAATTTAATTTTTTTCTTTGATTTTTATCGCTCTTTCATGACTACAACTAATTACATAAGTGTTATTCTCGGTTACCACCCACCTGATAGTGTTTCACGGCGTTTTTAACTTCAGGAAAGGGAAAACAATCATTACACGGTGCTTAACACGGAGAAAAATTTTCCGTTGAATCGACAGGAATTCCTGTCGAAAATTCCTCGTCAGAAATATCTCGTCGAAACAATAGAAAATCACCTTGCTTCGAACAGTTTTATATACGTCCCGTCAATTTTTGTGGAGTCAATTTCTTTAAGAAATCCATTCAACTTGACTCACCGCAATTCCATAATCAAGCGTTATGAAATTCCAACGCCGAATTAAAGGTTTAATTCCATTCCGAATTAATTCCAAGACTGTGAGAAGGTTTAACTTTTTTATCAGTAGTAAATAAATTCACTTTTTGGGAGCCTTCCGAATGGGTTTAACGAAATTTCCTCATATCCTGGTCCTATTTTGCTCGTAGTGAACCCGTATAACGCAAACTCAAAGAGGGAAAAGGGCTAAGTCCAACGGTCTGGTATGAAAGAGTCAAAAAGGAATTTGTTAACCGCATTTCTGTCCAAATATGGATTCAAATTTTGAAGAGGGAATCTGCCTAACATTACATGATTTAAAAAAGGTAATTCGTATGAAGATGTGGCTCTTTTATATCGTGTAATCCAGAACGCTAGACAGATTCCTTCCCCAAATTTTATAAAGAGGTCAAAACATATTTTCCTCCCTTAACCTGAAACAATATTCTGTGTACACGTTGAACAACAGCCCCTTATTCTACGTAACGCACCGAATGCAAAACTCCAGCTCCACCTGAATTCGCTATTACGTATTATCTCAAAATTTTTAAATCGAAAAGAACTATCTTCATTCTGGCATGAACCCTGCCATACATGTATTCTTATGGGTATCAGAGCCTGGCCAGGTAGTCTATTTGATTTAAAAACGTCTCGTAAAAGCCTCTGTTGATCATCGTCAAGATGCAGTTACTTCCTTCGTGTGCAGTCTGCTTTTGCTAGAAAGAAACTTAGGACTTGGCAAAGCATATTTTAGAAAAACAACAGCATTACGTGATGCTCGCTTCTAGGAGAAAACGACGTATGGACATTCTGATGTTGCAAAATTTCCTTGGATAAATTATTGGTTTTTGAGGAAAATCATGAATATTCTTCTCTTAAATTAACAGACACGGTAGATTAAAAAAAGTGCGAATAAAATTATCTGAAAAATATGCATCGAACAAAGTTTAAAAGTTGTCCAGGAACATAGTGATTAATTAAAATAAATTTGGCCACGTTCAAATATGCGTAAGACGTTTTTTCTTAGCACGGCAGGATAGACGTAACTTATTATGTCTAAGAGCTAACCACCACGACCAATCGACACCTCGCCGCTTTACGACAAGCATCTTGCATCATTAAATCGTGAAAAACGTGCGCCTAAGAGAAGATAAAAGTGCATATGATACATACATAATTCTTATAAACCACGCTTAAATCTGATGGAATAATTAAAAAGTCTGGATGAGCAAATCTTTACCTCCGGAGGGATCCTATATTTAAGGCTGCGGTGTGTTAGCACCTGTGCTAAATGATATGAAAATATGCCAAATAAAAATAGCGTGAACTCAGTTGAACTCCTGTTTCACGTGATGAGGAAACAGTCACCGAATTCTTCAGAAAAAGTTCATTGAATTTAAGACAGCTTTTAAACCGGTGCCATAAATAACTTTTATTTTGTCAAAAAATATTCCCAGGAATTGAGGAAGAACATTGTCAGTAAATTAAATTGACAGTAGAATGCCCTTCGGCCTTCGGTAAAAGCAGTCTATAGCCCTTAAAAGCATGTCTAGGATATAGGCAAGAGTCAAAAAATGCGTATCCATATTGAAAACACTTCGCTATCTCCGATTTTATGTTTTATTAATTTAAAGGAAGAAAAAAAAACTAACCAGAATATCTGTAGTTAAGAGCCAAGAAATCGTACCTGATAATTTTTGAGACATTGAGTAATTTGCATCCTTGATAAACTTACAAGATGAGATCTACGTAAAAAATATGTCAAGATACGTGACTCCAGACACACGATGCAGGGTGTTTTAATTTTTCAAAATACGCTTGAAGCAGTTGAGCTGTCACATTGATAGCAGAAGTTTCAAAATGTCTGCTTCTATTTCATTGTTTTAAGGAAGGAACAACCCAACTTCATAGCTTGAAATTTATACAGAATATTCTGCTAACATAGAAGATAAATCACGTAAGGTTTTTTTTTTTTTTTTTTTTTTTTTTTTTTTTATTACATTGACTG
>NW_017547192.1:3736725-3832034 GCF_001854935.1 Bemisia tabaci
TAAACTTTTTACACGCTTTGGAAAATCTCAGAAGTTCGCGGTAGTCACTTTTCGGTAAGGAACTAGGGGACTCGGTTATTGTATCGAGGGGGGGGTCGAAACGATCGCAAAGGCGGTATACTACGTATACGCGCCAAAAACTAACCAGAATATCTGTAGTTAAGAGCCAAGAAATCGTACCTGATAATTTTTGAGACGCTGAGTAATTTGCATCCTTGATAAACTTACAATATCAGATCTTCGTAAAAAATATGTCAAGATACGTGACTCCAGACACACGATGCAGGGTGTTTTAATTTTCAAAATACGCTGGAAGCAATTGAGCTGCGTCACATTGATAGCAGAAGTTTCAAAATGTCTGCTTCTATTTCATTGTTTTAAGGAAGGAACAACCCAACTTCATAGCTTGAAATTTATACAGAATATTCTGCTAACATAGAAGATAAATCACGTAAGGTTTTTTTTTTTTTTTTTTTTTTTTTTTTTTTTAATTACATTGACTGGTTTCCCATGGGAAAATAAAGTATGGCAGGAAATCTGCAACGTCACAAATAGGGATATGTGGTTTCGCACTTAATTAGACCATTGACATTTTTTTCCTCTACTTTCTCAAATCCGTGAAAATGTAGTTATGGGTTCTTTCGTTCGTTCTTAACCAGGAATGTTTTCGCTAAATTCTCAGAAAGTAAAGAGAAAAGTCACAAAACCTAAAAAAAAGGTTGGTTTGTTGTTTTTTAAGAAAAAAAAGATGTAAATACTAGCAGCAATTAGGAATATCACACCTAGACACACGCATCAATCGTCGTCTTTAACCAAAAAGGCATATGAAAATTTACCCAATTTTTTCCAATATTTATCTCTTGTGGTAAACCGCCCACGGGAAAAGGGACCTTAATGTCAAAAATTTAAACTTGAGATATGGATGCCATCGTTTGAACAAGTTCAACTTCATCTCAAACACTGAGCCTTATAACAAAATAAATCTTCAAAATTCTTCATCTCGATGCGATCTTAATGTGGCTTGATTCCGTTTTCTTGAACTCAGTTTGATTCATATTAGTATTTTCGATTCACCATGTATTTAGGCTAATTTTTGTCAACGATGTCCAACCTTCCAATAACCTTCCAATGTTCCGGAACATGTATATACGTAAAATTCTCTGCCAAGAACTGCAAAAAACCTACATTTCTGAGCCTTCTAAAAAATAAATTCTACCTGTCTCAGTACAAGTACTTTTTACTGTTATTTTACACCAGCGGCAGCAGTCAAAATGGAAATAACAGGCGAGTAATTAATAAAATAAAACGATAAAAAATAAAAAGTCCGATCTTAATCCAAAAAAATAATCAGGAAGTTTTGAAAATAAGGAACTGCAATTTTCTCATGACACGGTACTTCAAAATTCAATTTTTTCTCGCAGTTGATTTTTAAAAAAATTTATTCTTTATTTTCTTTCTTCTAAAAGAATAAGAGAAAGAAAGAACGAAAAAAGTTCAACATTTTTTATATATAAAAAAATACATACATTTTCGAAGCTTTTTTTGTCTGAAGTGTACACAGTATCCTTTTCTCTCCTTCTAAAAGCAATCCATATCGAGATCGACACTTTTTATCGCACCGGAGGAGTCTCGCAAAAAAGTTCGCACTCACACAACCGCGAATCAGTCACAAATGTCACCCACACACATGTCGCGAAACAATTGTCTACCGGTTTACCGCGAGTTCGAGAATCCTGTAATTGAAAGCGTGAATCGTGATTATTTACCGCGGAAGGAGGACCGTCTACACGCTCTTCTCGCTCGTGGACTGGGTCAGCAGCACTTACTCTGACTCGGCTGTCATTACCGTCCTTGAACCTTCGTGGTTTTGTTTCGCGCGCCGATGCCCGCAACCGGTTTGTTCTGCCGTAAGATTTTATGATTTTTGAGAAATCGACAAACCGAGGGCCGTATCCATAAGGGCCGTTTATAAACTCTGACACCTACTCAGAAGGAAAGGGTGTCACTGGGCAAAAAAGTTCGGTTGCAGGGGTAGAGTACCTATATAGAGAGTACAGACATGTCGGTAATTTTGAGGTTAGGTCATGGCGTTATTAGGACCCAAAAGGGCAGCCAACCTATGCATTAGAATTATCCACAGTGATTTATCATTAAATTTGTTACGACTCGTCGTTTAAAAAGCACGCGTCTGACTTAGTTTTTACATAAATTCACTCATTTTTGCGGAAGAACGATCATTTATAAACATTCTAGGCTATCTATACAGGTTTGATATTGGAATCGGAAGATTTACAGTGACATATTTTGTGTCAGAAGGTTGGCTGCCCTTTTGAGCCGTAGGAGCTTCATATTTTGACAAGTCCGTCCTCTTCCTATGTAGGTACTCAAGCAGGGACATCGACTTTTTTCGGTTCAGGTGCCCCAAGGTCTCAGCCATTGAGACCCAGATTTTGGTAAACTGAAGGGGAGATCAAGTTCAGTGACCGAAGGCTTTGCCCGCCTGAACTGGAAAAATTGGATTTTCAGTATGAATGGACCTTTTCTTTGTCGTGCAGGAATTTAAATAGGAACTCTCTCGAGAATTTCTAGGTGAAGCATTAGACCTCTTGCAAAATTTGATGATAAGTCACGATTTTTTTAGGAAAATTACCGCACAGTTACATGAATGAAATTAACAATTTTTTTTCATTTTATTACATCAAAGAAGAGTCATTTTCTGGATCTACGCAATTAGAGGGAGGAGATTAGGTCCGAAAACTCGATTTTTAAGCTCGACATAAGAAATCCTTTGCACAATAGAGATCCAGCTAACTGAGCAGAGCTAATGAGCGTAAAGCTTCGCGAAAATTATGTTCCAAGATGTCTAGAATGCACTCAGAACGCACGATTTGAGGAGTACGTACTGCGTTTTTTCAACTTTAAGGCAATTGCGGGGACTCTTCTCTCGGTCCTCAGCAAATAGACTTTCTGTTGCTGATAGAGATGTAAGAAAATCTAATCTCATCTTTTTAATGTTAAGAAAAAATAAATACTTCCAAACGATTTGAATTTTACACGAGAAAGATTGACAACAGTTTCCGGGATTGTTTGTTTACTTAGATAAGATTTTTCTGCATATCTCTGTGGGAGAAGCTGATTGCTAAGCTAGCAACGAAGAAAAAAATGGCTGCGAATGCGATAAGGCTGAAAATTTGAGATACAGACAACGACTCTCCAAAGCCAATCAACAAATCAATTCTGTTTGATGGCTGCATGAATCACTCAGGAGTCAGGACCAACGCTTCAGTGGTCACCAGTTTCGAGCTTCTCTTTTGATCGTGAGAGAATGGCTTTAGGTGCAATTACAGATCATTGATGACACTATTTTTAGCTCATGTTTACGACTTGGGAAATTGGTTCAAAACGCTTGTCCTCCTCTGCCCTTCATTATCACCAATCACATGTGAGAATAAAAATAAGCGTTTCTAGGTAAAAGTGAAATAGTAGGCGCGAGAACAGAACTTGAATCGTAAAAATCAAAGGCCTCCGTAAAAAGTGCGTATCTCCATTGCAAAATTAAATATTTTATCATCTTTTGTTTATTCATTCCTTCATTCCTTCATTTATTTAATCCATCAAAATATCTTTCTTAAATTCGTTATTCTTGAACGAGGGAGGAAATTTTTAAAAAATTTACGAAAAATTACAGATTTTTTTAAAAGAAAGATAAATAAATAAAGATCACATCAGCGGAGCCCTATGCAACTTTGCACCACAAATGCGACTTTGTTTTACTTAGCCATCAGCAGCGTAATATAATAAATCTCTAAAAACTTATTTTAATCGTACAGTTAAGTTGTGACAGTATGATTTCTATATTTGTGGTACATTTGCGATATAATTATTTTAAAATGAGAACTAGGCTTATCTTTAAAAAAAATTGTATTCGATCTCGAATAAATACTACTATTAAAATAGTGATGAATTCACCAATACCCCTTACACAGACCTTATGAACACAGTATGAACAATCTTATAGGGATTATGATCGGTATCCTTCGTCCATCAACCTTACGGAACAATGATTACCGCGCGCGAATCACAAGGGAGCGCGGTAAGCTTGCATGTAACGATTGCGCGAACTGATTTTAAACTGACCGCTTTTTTCGACCAGCTGATTGCTCACCCTCTTCGTGTAGAGCACGCGCGCGCTGCGCCGCGCCGGTCAAGCGGCTCAGGGAAGTGACCGACAATAACGCATCCCTGACCAGTGTAGCCATTTAGGGCAAAAACACAAGTTTGTCCGTATCGGGAGAAAAAATAAGTTTAAGTGTAAAAAATTGCAGAAAATATTGTAACGGTTGATGATACTAATGGTAAACCGATGTCACTTCTTGAATCGAGGCCGGCCTTATTAGATTTTCAAATTATCAAACAGACGAATTTCTGGGTGAAGGACCGCAGCTACAGGAGACAAAAATGAATCAGTCAATGCTAAAACCTATTAAGTACAAAAATTTGAATTTTACTCGAGAGGAAGAGAGCGTTCACGTGATGAACAAAATTTCAGATGAGCATCGGCTCACGCATATGAGTCATATCCAACCTTGACGATTCCGTTTATCTGCAATGAATCTGTGAGAAAATTTAATTCTGAAATTATTTGAAACGGCTCGACCAAAAAAGGTGATTTTTTTTTTTTATTTTTTTAAAGAAAAAGCAAGTCGATGTTTGTAAGGACCCGTAAGCCCTTTAGCCATATTCATAGTTGTTCCTCAATCAGCTATATTCCTTAAAGGGGCTTAAGGGGCTAAAATTGTCATAAAAGAATTTAAAAGGTTAAAAAAAATAGATAATTTTGGAATAAGATCTGACTTCTCACTTAAAAAAAAAAAAAAAAAAAAAAAAAAAAAAAAAAAAAACTGATGTAGGAAAACACGTTGAGTCTCTATATCGTATCTTTTTCAGTCAATAATCATTGTGATCTCCGAAGGGATCTATTTCTGAAGTTAGACTGTTTTACTGGAGATAAACAAATGTTGCCTTTTTCATGAAGCCACGTTATAGACCTCCTTAAAAATGTATACCATATTGATAGTGAAGCCACCTAACCACGGATATTGATTGCGGCGTACGAAAATTTTTGTTCACGATTTATTTTCCCAGGAAGATACTGTCCATCTTTTTTCACAAGTATTGTCGAAAGAAAAGCGAAACAAAAGTTTGTACAAAAACGATTCCTTCTGAAGATTATAACAAAACAGGAAATTTGCAACGTCACAAACTGAGATACGCATTTTGGTACTTTTACTATCGATATGGCATCTCCTCAAGGAAGGAGCTGCTTGAGGATCAACATTGTATACTGTCCTTATTATCGATTTGACTAAAATCATGGTTTACTCAATCGTAAAGGGAACTCGGTGAGGATTAAAGTCAGGACGATGGACGGTATTGGCAACAGCTCATGCACATGACCTCTTGCGCGGCAATTATTCAATGAAAACAAGTTTCGAATGTTGAATCTCAGCGGGGTAGAAACGCATCATCCAAGAGGACGACAACTCAGGCGCAGACACGGCGATATTGATAACAAAGCCGATGCTAATCGAGGTCGAAACCTCTTGACGGGCCCCTAACGCGGGGCACCCTATGGACCAAATGTGCACTTGCACTTTTATTTCGTAATCTTGGCTTGTAACATTAGTTTGTAGATTAGCTCTAAGTTTAAACTTAACACCTATGTAATTAATGTCCCGTAAGGGGCAGTAGTACATTTTTATTTAATAAAAAGAAAAAAAAATAATAATCCTGGCTCACCGCTCATTAAAAGAGGATTTCTTCGTTTGTCGTTTTAGAGGATCATGAGCTTGGATGCCACTTAGCAAAATCCAACAAATGGCTACATTTTACTACAATAAATAGTTTTTTCATCAATTCTATCAAATGTTTCCCGTGTGCTTCCCAACTGTTTTCTATTTTTGGACCATGTTTTAGGGGTCGTCCATAAATTACGTAACGCTCAAGGGGAGGGGGTCGAGAGAGCGTTACACAATTTTGTTTTTTCGTGTTAAAGGATAGGGACCTACGCCACAAAAGTGTTACCAATGGGGAGGAGAGTGGGGGTCAAAAATGCCGTAAAAGTGCATTTTGTAATTTACGGACGGCCCCTTAACACAAGAGATTTCATGGTAGGATATCTCTACCTAAACGCAATAAAAATGCTTACCTCAATGGTTGAACCAAATGGTACCCATATTTTAAATTTGTTTTTTGAAAGTTGTTTTTTGAAAAACAGCTTATGACATCATCAGCCGCAGTGGTAAATACCGTGACTTCTTTCACCCTGGTTTCATCCGTTACATTTAGCAGCCGGTGCAAATGTGTGTAACACTGATTGATGAACCCAAGGTAGATGAAACCATGGTATGCATTACCCTTGTTAATGAAGTCGTAAATCATCCTATGGACGATGTAACCGTTCACATGAGACTTGGATACATGGAATGTGAACTCATTATTTTTTGCTAATTTATGAAAACTTGAACTGTCAAAAAATGATTCTACGACTGGCGCAAAGAAGCCATACCGTCGTGCTATGGAAAAACGCCGTATAGACATTCGAAAGTTGCCAAAATTCCTCCGATAAAATTTACATTTTAAGAGAAAGTTACACATAATTTGCCTTGAAATTTTCAGATATTTTGGATCAAAATGCGAACAAAATTGTCCGAAAAATTGGGAGAAAAATATTCTCCATTTCCCCAGTAAATGTGCACTTTTTCAAAGGAAATTTGAAAGGTTCATACGGCGCTTTTCCTTAGCACGACAGCATACCTTACAAATATTGCTGGAATATTGCTGTTTCACCTTAACTTTCCCTATCTATTCGCGACTTCGGACCCGAGCGCATGACTCGAAGCGCACTGCATCGCCTCATCCTGCGCCTTGCAGTCTGATTCTGAAAAGTGCATGGGTGTCAGGAAGTGGACGACGATAACAGAAGCATTTCATCAGAGCCTAACTGCTTTTCGAGTTGAACCCTGCTGTACACATGACTCCATGCTCTCCACGGCTCAAGTCAAAATAGATTAACGTCTTTTTACACGAACGGGGATTGATGACGGGGGCGACAGGGTGAGGAGGAGGCAGGGGCTGATAAAAAGGCGAAAGGCGAGTCAATAATTCGTTTGTGCGCGTTTTCATCATTGCGATTCCGACACGTGAAAAGCCACGTGTTCCTCGACGCTTTCTCAACTGGACGCATTTAAATCAGAGGGAATTATGTCTATTATGACATGAGCTTTGTCATGCATGGGTTCTTATGGATCTCAGGGCTCTTGTCAGAAAGGGTATAGTTCTTTTTTACTTAAATACGTCCAATTGATAATTACCTAAACCAAATTTACATTGGCCGAGTGAATCTGTCTGACGGTGAAATTTTCCTTGTGACGTTGAAGTAGACGATTTGACCACAGTAGGCTGTATCAAATCTACTGGTTGGCAAGTTTTGGATTATTACAAATTTTTAAACTTTTCAAATTGAGTCATAGGGACCGGAATGGAGTCGGGAAAATAAGCCATGTAACGAAAAAGAAAAAGATAACTCTAATTGTTTAAAGATTGTAAACGTTGAGCGAAATGCAATAAAATAACTTCGCAAATTTATATTTTAAGGAAATCGGAACAATTTTCCTATACAAATCTGACAAATAAAAAATATGTTTGACTTATAGGAATCTACATACACACCTCTGCCTTTAATTTGCTGAAACTATTAAATTGGTAATTTTAATCAACTATCAAAGTAATTCCCTCACATTTAACTCTGAGTCTACGTAGGTATCTCTCTTTTGTAGTACCCAAGGCATATTCAATACTCTCTTGATAACTATAATGAGAATCAGATGAGTCTCTTCAAAGAACAGGACTGTACAGTGTACAGGGAACTATCAATGCGAGCAATCGGGGCTGTCTATAGATGTAGATTTTCTTTCTTTCTTAGAAATGTTGCATCAGTATCACGCAAAAGTGTTTTGGTTATTTAAAACAAGTGTCTATACCTAACGGCACAGCGAGGACAGAAAAAAAGGCAAAGCGCCTTCAATTCTTCGTGTATGCAACACTGACATCCTAAGAGCACGAATAGTTGCATCCAGACGTTTTATCGTTTAACGACGTCAACGAATTCCATTCCAAGTTTCCTGCGTTTCGAAAGGGGAACGGCAACGCAGTGGTGCAGGGGGCACGGTCCGCGGTGCATCGACAAATGGGGGTCGGGTCAGCATTCCATCACTTCCCATCTGATAAGGCCCTGGACAAATTGCCACGCAGGCTAATTGCACTGATAACTTAGCGCCACGCATTGTGCAACGGTCCGCAGCGAAAATAGACCAAGCCCGAATTTTTCATCCAGCCAAGGTCTCGAGATGTTGTCTTCGATATGGTTTTTGTTTTTCTCAGAAATAACACGCATACTGACGCACTCTGCAAAAAACCACTCATTTGCAATAGATTCCTACTGACCTTGCGTGGTTATAATTATTGGGGCAGCATTTTAATCTATTCGCTCGCAGGGAATTTCTCGAGTGTTTACATTTTAATACGCTCATTTTTTCCAAAAAACTGGCAGCCCTGCTTTTGTTTTGCGCTGTGCCTGGCTTGTTATCAAGCGAAGCAAAATGCCAAGGTCCCAACGCTGTGTCACTCCATGGAAGAAAGCATAATATTAATAGTAATAACTTTTCCCCCTACGAATCCGATGAAAGTCCATTGTTGTCTTCACAATGCACCCAGAAAAAAGAAGTAATAACACATAAAAAAAAAAATATAACAATAGGAAATGCTTGTCAATCCGATTACTTGCTGATTAGAGCGAATCCACTATCATCACTGCAGTGATGTACTTCGCACATTGAGGAATGCACGGAATTCGAAGCAAAAACTTTCCTCGATACGATTCGGATGAAAGTCCACTATTTCTCCTTACAGTTTTAAAATAACACCCTTTTAAAAGGAACTACTGATTCGCTTGAACTTGATTTGAAAAAAAAAACTTCATTGTCATTTCTGAAATCGTGCACTTTGTTCAGAGAGTAGAACATCATACTGGAATAAGTACCTAGTTTTTTTTTCAACAAACCTGAAGAAGGTTCAATAATTATCCACCTGTTTAAGCGTCTCGTGGGGGCTAAATCGTTGAAATAGAGTAATAAGAAATGCAAAAAAAAAAAAAAAAAAAAAAAAAAAAACCTTGGATAATTGGAATTACAATTGTACCTCGAGTGAGGAAGTTGAGTTAGATTTCTGTATGTTGAGAATAGCTCATGTAAAGTTGAACATTTTTATGAAAGTTCCTCATGAAGCGACCTCTGTTGTTCAATACCTCACAGAACATGTCCTAGACTGGCTAAATTGAATTTGACCAATTTCAATTTTTCGAAAATTTGATCGTTCACAGAACAAGGGACTAAGACAAAAAAAACTATTCCATTTTTTCAATTTTATCAGAAATAGTACTCGTCCCCTTCGTCTACGTATGATGTACCGTAATGATAAATGATGTCCACGGCATAATTTTAACCATTGTCATCATTACGAAGATGCGCATCAATCTACACTGCAGCATTTAATCGAGGTCAGAGAGTTGACACCTCTTTCTGCTGAATTAGAGGTTTTGGAATGTGGGCATCTGAAAGGTGACCTCTGTCACTCGTCATTGAATTGTGTGAGATTAATCACTTTTACAGCTATTTTGCAAGTTTACAAAAAGTTGTATTTGTTATATTCAAAAATAGGTCAGTTGTTGTTTCTCCGAATTTTGCTTTCATAAATAAAGCTGATAGATCAGCAAAGAATTTAAAGATGACTACCCCGACTAATACATCTTTAGATTTCAGTGTTTTAAAATTTACTCTACTATTTTATGTTTCCAAAGAGCAAAGCGTCAAATAACCAAATATTCACAATTTTCTCTGTAAATTCGCTTCTCGTCAGAAGAGATATTGCAATGTCTGAAGGACCATACGACGTTTTTCCTTAGCACGGCAGTATCAGGAATAGAATATAATTATTTTCAATGGACCACCAGTCAAGGTAAAAATTACATGATACATTGGCATTCTAATTCATAATTCTCAAATAGAATTTCACGTACAACACGATTCTTGCATCGAAAATTACTGAAATTAACTCCTATCTAAGATGATAACAGTTTTATTTCACATTGGCTACGGGAATTTTGAATTGTCCGGTCACAAGAAACGCAATTCTCTACGAGAGTCAAATCGCGCCTCACAACAATTTTGGCAGGCTTCTCAATTGAGCATTGTTCCTTTCCCACCCTTTATCGTTCAAAGTGTAAAGAATTTGCTAAAACTGAGCCAAAGCGTCAATATTGAGGTTGCCAGATTTTCATATCGCAGGGATTGTCATGGTAAAGTTCAGTGTGCGATTTGGATATCATACGTAGACGATTGTGTTTCCATGGGCGGCAGTTTGAAGTCACGTGTTAAGAAACATTAAATATCTTAGAAGTTAATTTCAGTAATTTTCGTCGCGAAAGTTTTGTTCTACGTGGTTGGTTAGGAATCATGTATCAGAATGCTTAACTAACCTTGTCTAATGGTCCATTGTGCACTAGCAGTGTAAAAATCAACAAGATTGGTTGACTACAAATAGAACGAACGAAAAAATTTTCAGTTTTTTTTTTTGAAGAATCTTTTTGGTGAAGCAGTTACTTTCCATTATCATTTTTAAGAGCTCCTGACAACGCTGGAACGGTGGCTCAATGGCCAATTAAACGTAAGCGTGCCGCTTTAGCGACGCGTCGCGTTGCGCTGTGGTCGCGTCGTATGCCGTCTCCTTCCGCTGCTCGCGTGTGCAAGTAAATAGCCGTGAGAAACTGTCGAAAAAAGTGAAAAAACAACAGAAACCGGTAGTTTTTTGCTCGGCCGCGTTCACGTTCATCCTGGACGGACGGGCACTCAGCAGGTGTCGACAAAGCTCGCAATTACCCACTTGTTCTGCATATCGATGGTGAAACTACCAAATGGACGTATTTCTGCCAAACGGACCTATTTGCATTAAGACATGAGCTCTGAAACCCATAAGAATATATGCATAACAGGGCTCACGTCATAATGCATATAGTTCCGTTTGACAGTTGTACGCCCAAATCACAGATCTTACTTCGCTACGTTGCAGCACTTGCAGCTCGCCTGTCGTGGTATTCTTCCGTGATGGCGGCAAAAGGAACCGTGACTATCGAAATGGCGAAATCGAGTTTCCCTCAAAATTCGTCTAATCTCTTTTAAATAAAATCACAGAAATTGCTATAACAGTAAAGTGTGTCTTATTTGTATGGGAACGACATATATTATGAGAAAGCCGCAAGTGCCCAAAAACTGACATGTAGTTTCAGACAAAACAGCCGTAAGGAGCATTATTTCTCCAGAGAGCCGATGAAAACAGCGTTTTAAGTAAATTGCCGCCCCCGCGTTTTTCAGACAATTCCTAAACTGAAAATAATGTGTTTGTTGTGTGCCCAAAACGCGATCACTGACTCAAGATCAATAGGTCCCGGGTTCGGATCCCGCTACAACATTGTCAAAAGTTGGCTGAGGGCGTTAGACACAAAGCCATAAAACCAGCAGAAAAAAGGGGAAAAACGAAATCATGAACGCATGCAAAAGATAGCACTTACGGCTGTCTTGCCTAACATGAAAATGAGTAATACCTTTTTATATAACTAAAATAAAATTGGTCGATTTTTAGTAATCCAAACGAGTTCCGAGAGTCTTTCGGATGATTGGCGGCAATTTGACGAAGGACGGAGATTCTGTTCAAGAAATTTTCCGTTCAGGCGCTAATGAGCCCATTTTTCAAAATTTCATTTTTTCACTTACTCTTTCGATATGAGTAATCTGCTCCACACGAATAAAGTGGGGTCCTCTGAATGGCGCACTGTGGCATCGACACTCGAAACAACGGTCGTTCCACATGAAACGGAGCATACGCTGGCCCTGACCGACTTACTCCCGTGAATTTAATCTCTGATCAAGATTATTCCGATGCATTACGCCAATGAAAATAATATGTAAAGGTTTTCTTCTCTATTTGTACTTTTTCATGCCTCAGCTCCGAGCTTTTGCCATGAGAAAACGGACACTCTGTAAAAGGCCCGTACGTTTCTTGACCGATAGCCGCTCTACTTCATAATTCGTTGAGCAGATCCGTGCCAGTGGCGTGGTGTGCTTTGCGATATATAGATTGATATGCGATTTAAACCTACGGAAAAGGATCGATAAACAGGGTGCTCGAAAAATCGATTCTTGAGCATAGCCTAGGAACATATCGATGATCGATCATTCATGCCTCGCTACTGACCGTGCCAATAACTCGTGATGTAACGCGGAGGCTTTTGCCGCAGATAAACAGCGCGATGATTAAGAGCGGCTCGAAAGGTAGCTAATGATACATCAGTGTTTCTTGTCAAAGGTTCCGAATCCTAGATACATACGTTGGGTTATTCAACCTGGCCGCAGATTAAATGTGCATCTCCTGATCATATGCCTGCCTTTTCTAGTTTTTAAATATATTGTGGCTCAGTTCAAGGTACCTAATTGAGACTTTATTTAGAAGATATTAACTAGAATCAACCTAGCTACATTCCATGTTACCTACTTTACACTTATATTTAAATTTTATTTTTTAAAAAAAATTTTTAACAGAGAGCTGAACATAACGTAATATCTCGATTTTGAAACATTCTGTNGATTAAATGTGCATCTCCTGATCATATGCCTGCCTTTTCTAGTTTTTAAATATATTGTGGCTCAGTTCAAGGTACCTAATTGAGACTTTATTTAGAAGATATTAACTAGAATCAACCTAGCTACATTCCATGTTACCTACTTTACACTTATATTTAAATTTTAATTTTTAAAAAAAAATTTTAACAGAGAGCTGAACATAACGTAATATCTCGATTTTGAAACATTCTGTAAAATTTCCCTAAGATTAGAAGGGGAATTTACTCGCAAAATGTTAAGTCACAATAATGATTTGACAGTAAAATTACCAAACTACGTACCTATCTCGTTTGCGGTGTTTAAACATTTCCGCTTCTATTATATTTCCTTGAAGGGAAACAAATCAATATCATTATTTAAAGTTTTCACAGATTTTTCTTCGCACAGAGAAGAAAACTGGCAAAAACTGGAAGAGAATGGGTGTTGAGCAGTTTTCCATTTAAAAAATGAAGTTTGGCAGGAACTCTGCAACGTCGCAAACCAAGATACACGGTCTTGTAGTTTTCCCCTTGGATTGCATAATATGTTAGGATGGTAAAATAGAAACAGAAAAAGTGTTAGTTCGAAAGAAAAACGAAAACAAACGTAACACAAAGTAAAAATCTAAATTCAAAACTTTTTTTGAATTTTTAATTTGTAGCCGATGTTGCGTTTGTTATCGAGTTTCTTGCGTCCAAATAATTATTTTCTACTTGTTAAGCGAATCATAAGCAGAAATCAGGCAACGTCTAATGTAGTTACGCGTATTCTGATTGAATATGTCTAATTTGATCCTGTGCATAGTGAAGCGAGTCAATCAGAGACGTAAAACTTAGATTGGAAAATTTAGGAACTTATATTCTCGTTACTTGTACAAAACGTTGAAGTTTAAAAGTGGCTCCAATGTTTTCCAGGTTAAAGTTATTTCAAGGAGCACTCCTTAATGCGAAAAGCAAAATATTAAAATTTTGCAGTTTTAGCAAGAAAATCATGCCCAGTAGCCTCTCCCACTGGTCCGATTCACTGTGCTCCGTTAGCATTCGAAAACAATTATTAATTACCTAGAACTCACATCTGCCATAGTAGTGGATACGATAGTTTATGCCCCCTTAATTTCGTCACTATGCACTCGCGTGAAGCAACCGATGCAGGGTGTGCATTACAGACTGATGATACCACAGTGGAAAATTTTATAGTATGTGCTGAATGTGGCAACATGGTAGATAAAACCTATCATCGTATCGTACTTGAGGTGGTACATCCGCTACCACTGGTCGATTTTGCCAACCCCTTCCGAAAAATGTCTCTAAAATAGCGCACCTTGTCCCATTTTCGCGCGAAATTTTGGGAGAGTTCGAATCTGCCATGTTCTTTGTTGATGGAGGAAATCTGCAATATTCGTCAAATTTAGGCATTTTTGAGAATTACAGAAAGCCACCCCTAGAAAATTGAGTCTCCTCTCTGCAACTTCTGCTGCATCCCTAAAATTTTTCTGAGGTAACATCTCTACACCGTTTCTAGCTCGCAGTTTTCGCGGAGTAAGCTGAATGGTGAATCTGTGTTGTTTCGGAGTACGACTTGTGTACCTGAGCACGGAGTAATTCGACAATTTTGGCCAATTATCATAGGTTCCAGCGCATTTTTATTGATTTGTAGCAGCCTCCTCCTGTTCTGAGTAAAATTTATCTTTGCTCGATAATTTTCGCCCCCTTGTTCATAAAATTTGACTGAAAGCCACCCTTACACCGTAATTTGTGCAAGGTTTGCTGAATGATGAAACAGCGTTACCTGTTCACGGAAGAAATCCGCAATTTTGATAGATTTAAGGGTATATATTGAGATGTTTAGAAGTCTCTCCCCCTTCCAAGTAAAGTGCCCTCTCCGTACAACTTTTGCCATCCCTTTTTCGAAAATTTGCCTGAAATGCCATTCACCGTCACAATTTTTTGCGCGCAATTTTCGCAAAATTCGCTGAGTTGTGAAAAATTGTTGTTACCTCTTCAAGGGGAGTATTCCACAGTTTCGATACATTTTGTTTGATTTTGGGGCATTGTTTGAGATTTTTAAAATCCTCCCCCCCTCCATTCAAGCAAAGTCTCCTCTCCATTTACGACTATTGCCATCTTTGTCTGAAATGCCACCCCAACGCCGTTCTTGGCGCGGAAATTTCGCAAAGTCGGCTGAATGGTGAATCTTTCGTGTTACCTGTTTATGGTAGAATCCGCGGTGTCGTGGTGCGTGCGAATCGGCGATATCCACGGGCGCGAGACACAGACGGGCACGGTCGGGCCGACTCGGCAAAACTGATCAAACGCCGCCGGGGCAGTCGCCCGTAATCAGATGATTGTCAAAGGGCACAGGTCACCGCCACGCTACTGTGCGTCGCACTCGGACCTCTTATCTCCCTGTAGGGCTACTCTCCTGCGGCGCACAAATATCAAATCTTTTGGAGAAATTGGATCAAATTTGGAAAGTTTAAAGGCTTACATCTTCAAAACGAAACCTAAAAGTTTTTAAGTCGTTCCATCGGTTTGTTCGTAAGATATCATTTTAAAGGCACCCCTTAAAATGGACTGCAAGACTGCCGTGCTAAGGAAGAACGCCGTATGAACATTCAGAGTTGCCAAATTTCCTTCAATAGAATGTTTATTTTTGGGGAAAGGTATGAATATTTTTCCTAAAAACTTTCAGGGACTTCAGGTGAAATTGCGAACAAAATTATCTGAAAAATTGGCAGGAACATATTCGTAAGTTTACTGGGAAATTCGTGTTTAATCAAAGGAAATTTGGCAACGCCTGAAGCGGCGTTTTTCGTTAGCACGGCAGAAGACAAGGTACAATTTAAGTTTTCTGACGTATCGATGGCCAAAGTGCAAAACCGCGTATCGCCTTTGCAGTGTTACAAAATCCCCGCTACTATTTTATTACGTGGACGTATTTCTATCAAACGGTACTGTGGGCATTATGACGTAAGCCCTGTTATGCACATATTCTTATGGGTCTCAGGGCTCATGTCTTAATGCACATAGTTCCGTTTGATAGAAATACGTCCACTTCAAAGTGAGACAACCCAGTTCTATAGCTTGAATTGTATTCAGAGTCATCTGTCCACAGGGAAGAGAAAATCAAGGAAATTTTCAAGAAAGTACATGCAATAGTTCTATAAAAAAAAAGTAAAGTATGACAGGAACTCTCCAACGTCGCAAACGGAGAAGATTGATTTTGTACCTTAGCCGTCAATATTTGCGTAATTTTCAAATTCACGATTTGTGTAACGAAAATAACAAAAGTTAACTTCTAATCAAGAAATTACCATTTTTATGCAACATTGATTACATAAAATCTGAATTTCCCGCTCACAAGAAAACCCAGAGTCTATTTAAATCAAATCGCGCACTACAGCGGTTTTGGCTTCTCGATAAGCAGCGTTGCCCCTCCACCCTAAGTTGTTTAAAGTGTAATAAGTAACGTGCAATAGTTAAGCCGAAGCGGAGATATTGAGGTAGTCATATTTTCATACTGCAATAATTGTTTCGGCAACGCTTAGTTTACGACTTAACTCAGGTAGAATATGGTTTTTCTTTATGAATGGGAAGTTTTATTAAATGTTCGAACTTATGCATCATGCATACACTTTTGTTGGGTATAGTTACTTCTTAGCAATTTTAATTGCGCGGACAAATCGTCTCCCTCGCGAATTTTTGATGAGAAAAGACATTCTCCTATTCTCAAAGCACGGTGTTCAGTGATCCATTGTATCGAAATAAATATCAAAATTTGCAATTATTTCAGTCAAAATTGTCCCGTCCAACCGTTCCAATCGTCTCACCCTACTGTGCGCCGGGGCCCGCAAAAACCGCGTAAATCCGATGGTGACCCAGCGACGAAGCATGGATCATCGGCCGTCAATATTTTCCCATCTAAAGCTATGGAAACAATCGACCAGTGAAGATTGATAATCGACCCTTTTCCACAGGTTTAGATGGTAGTCAATCGATTCGTCGCAAAGCACGGCGATATGGTACTGTGGTCACTCCATGTGGTTACGCTATTTCCCATCAACACGGCGTTTTTCTGTTCCTCTTCTTTGTTCCGTTATCGGTAGTGAGCGTTGTTTTCCCACGGCGATGACAATCAACCTAAACAAATACCGCGAATCTTCGTAACGGCTCAATTGAGGATACGAAATTCCAGCATAGGGGTCGTTCATTTGTAATTTCACCCTGAAAATGGATCCCCCCTCTCCCGTCTCTCTTGTTTTACTAGTTTGGACCTTCCCTGAATAACTGCGTCTAGCCATCCTTAACTTAACATCCTCCTCTTTTTTTTGAGAATTCCTACTTTCCAAACTAGCATTTTCGAATTTTATTTTTAAATTTCAGCAGTCCGCTTTTTCTAAATAATGAGTTGGTTGTAGTGAGACCCAAGTTTGACTGACCTTTGCGTTGAAACTCCGGGATAAGTCGTAGCCGGCGGCTGTCGACGTTCAGGACGTAATAAAAATTTTAAAAAATAACGCAGAGAGCAAATTACAATAGACGGATCGTTTAGAAATCATAGGATTTGAAAACGCTAGGTGTGTTACTTTTCTGTGGAAAAATAATGAAAAGCATTGGAAAAATCAATGGAATTAATTGCTTTATACTGGATATTGGATTAGATTCAATGTATCTGGGTCGGATTGTAAAGAAAATAACCAACCCTCATTTAAATGATTAAGTTCTAAGGTTTTCCTAATTGAAAAAATAAATCAACATTTTAAGACATCTAAACGTGGAACGTAGTGTAGAAGCTAAAGTTGCGGGATTTTTGTCAGCCCGTTTGCCGGAGATGTTTAGTCTTAGATAAAAGTTATTTCAACCTATCACTCGTAACATTATGTCCTTACGTCGTTGGGTGGATGTTAATAACTTTACATTTTGAATAGAAGGAGAAATATCAACAGGAAATGTTGAAAATATTGAACGCCTTCGATCCAGTAAATACGCCAAACTCGATTATTCACAAGTAAAACATGTTGCCCGCACTAAAAATGAAGGCGCTGGGCAAGTGAAACAAGAACGTATAGTACCGGACCGGAGCATGACATTTAGTGCTCTCCATTCTTACAACACTTACCGAGCGCCTTCATTTTTAGTGCGAGCAACATCTCTAACTTGTGAATCATTGTGTTTAGTGTATTCACTGAATTGAAGGCGTTGAATGCTTTTAAAGTTTCCTGTCAGTGTCTCCTATCCTAGAGTCTAGGACCTAGACTCAAGATGTAGTTATTAACATCCTCCCTAAAACGTTAGGACCCACTGTTACGAGTAATGAGATGAAATGGCGATATTGATCCTTTTCCATCGGTTTGAAAAGAAGATCTTTCGATTTATCGCAAAGCCCAACACTCCACATATGGGCACAAAAATAAACAAAACGACTCTCACTTGATTTTAGGACACTAAAAAGTTTTTCGTCAAAATGTCAACACCCGATTTCTATGTCCATTCATTCCGCTCCTGAGGGCAATACGGTACTGTTATAAAAACTCAAAATAAACCTTATGAAACAGAGCATTAAAATTTACAAGTATGGCTTTATTATAACTATTTGATATGTACATATTAATCAATAAAAACACTAAGAAATATAATATAGTTCAACTGATTTCAGGTAGGAAAAAATAAACATTTGTATGGAAAACTAAAACTAAAACCAGTCGTTTCCTGGTTAATCATCCTTGATCTAATCAGAGATCGAGGATCTTCCCAAGTCTACTGAAAATTTTGGACATGAATTTTTAAATTTCAATTTCAGAAATATGGTAATTGGTAAATATCAGAATTATGGTAATTTTGGTTTAATCCGTAGAAAAGCCACAGTCAAATCCAGAGACTTCATAGAGTTGTCTCGATTTTATTCTCTCTCTTTCAAAAGAGACATATTTTGTCAACGAAGGAATATTTGAGTGAACAATTTGAATTGTACCCTGCATTTTCATCGATGTTAAAAGTCTGTGGACAGTTTTAATTACAAATTCTTGCAGACGAATCGCGGCAGGTATCCTGAGCTAATAGTTCCATGGTGTGTCTAAAGACGATCTTTTTGGAATTCTACCCTTTTTAGTGGTCCATTAAACAAGAGAACAATGTTTAGTAGCCTAACTATCTTTTTGACAGGGTCAAGGAGATACCTTCCGCTATTAGCTCTTGGTAACAGTTGGAAACTTTTACTTTCCGGGATTCAACTTTCCTTACAGGCAATTACTAGTTAGCAACAGTCATCATCCTCACGCTGACAATTGACAACCTACGAGCTTCGCGGGTGACGTAATGTGTCAAACAAGTTTACCAAATTATGGCTTTTTGCTGAATATAATGCTCAACATCCACCTGGTAGGTAGGTCAACAATCCGATGTTGGAATCACGGAGGTAAAAGCTTCCACCATTGCCAAGATACCAATATTCTCTTTTTGTCTTTGCTTCTTGACTGTCGAAAATGGTCATTTTTAGGCCAACCCTGCGTTTCCTCAACTCTACGTTTTTTTCCTCATTGAAAGTCTACTTTTTACAGGATGCATCGTAATTTGGTCATTTTTTATCTTTTACTGGGTCTAAACTGGCCCAAACATGGGTCGTAAGACCTACGTTGGCGGAAAATGTGATTCTTGCAAATTTACGTTCAAATGCCGAAAAATCCGCATTTTTAACCAAAATCGGCCCTCAGACCCTTATCTAAATCAGTCTTAGACCTAAAAAGAGACCGAAAATGATCAAGCTATAATGCATTCCGTAAAGTATAAATCCTCAATGAGCAAAACATTGTAGAATTGAGGAAATTCTGCTATGGTGGGCTCAAAACGGCCCTTATCGATACCGCCTCCTTATAGCCAACCGACAAAATTGGTAGGATAAACTATCTTATTTTTACAATCACAACATTTACACTACTTCTAAATCCAAGCTGGTAGGCTATTCCAAAAGAATTGTTCGTTTTATCATATTTGTTGGTTTGCACGAAAATTATCGAGAATGATGGTTAAACTCATCAACTTATTTTCCTGAAATTAAGTGTCGCTAGCTTGCAAGAGTCGCAACAAGTTTGCACAGAAAGAATGAAATTGCTGATTAAACAATTTTGTAGTTAAAAAAAGTGTCCGACATGCCTCAATGTAGATTTTACAATAAAAATATGCCAACGTAACCACCTCCGTGGTTCAATTAGCTTTCCACTATTATAAAATGTACATTTGAAACATGTCGGACATATATTTTAATAAATCAGCAATCCATTTTTTTCCGTGTGTTTAGGTTGTTCGAGATACCGTGCAGAATGGCGCAAAATTTATGTGGTTCGTGGAGCGATGGTGGATGGCTTTCATCTACATCCGCACTGGGACACGGCCAAAGTTGAAACTCGCTCCATGGAGATGATGCCCGGGGCTGATTCGATGAGAACGGCCACTGGTCGATAGGCAATTGGCACACAATGGATGTCCGGATGGTCTAGCTTTGGGTCACGGGCCTTGATAATCGTCCTGCGCACAAACCAAACAGAAAGTTTTCAGATTTAATAAAGCTGGGATCTAATGAAGATGTTGCATGTGTGAGGAATTTGCGATTTGACCGTTGATTCTCATGTAAAAGTTCGCGATAGACACGATGGTACCACTAGTTTTCTCTGAAATCAACACCCAAGCTCAAGAAAAGCTCTCAAGTTGAAGCCAAAATGGAGGGGATATCCCACGCTATCCTGAGAGTCCACCTTTACACCCAGACAAACTCTCTATAGACCAAAATAGACCGTCCGCACTGAAAAAAAAAAAACTTCGGCCGTGGGAGCCGCAATTACGGGCTTTATAGACATACAGTCCGTTCCGGGCTCAAAGGCCGAAAATTCCGGCTGCTGGAGCCGTAGCTTCGGCCTCTGAACCCGGAGCAATCGAAGCTACGCCTCTAGCAGCCGGAATTTTCGGCCTTTGAGCCCGGAACGGACGGTATGTCTATATAGCCCGTAATTGCGGCTCCCACGGCCGGAGTTTTTTTTCAGTGCGTACTTCTAATATTTCACGATTCCAACGAATACCAATGTCATTTCAATTAAAACGAATTATCCTCTAGGGCTTAGGTAGCTTTATGTCACCACGTGATAAACACTGTATCATGACCTATGTGCATTTTACACTAGACTGAATTTTTCAACGCTGGTTTTTTCTCACAGCGCCGTTTGCCGGATTTGGACGCGTTGTTCCACCGGACTCAACTCTTACCACATCCAGTCAGCTGCTGTCTTAATCATGACGTCACAGCTCACCTCCAAACTCAAAAATTCGACTCACCGATAGTAATCTCTAGCTATGGCATTGGACGAGGCGTTGTAAGTACTGTTGAGGAGGGGCACGGGGCAGTCCCCGATGCAGTAGTTGATCGGAACGAACTCCGGTCGGATGAGCCACGACCAGCCGAGTTCCTCCTTGCTGGGCGCCCATTCTTGGAGCCTGCAATTGCACGATGGCGATGATGATGACGTCACGGGGGTCGCCGTCGTTGTCGTCCCCCGAGTGGAAGATGATGACGTCACCTCGCCGGCCTCCAAGCTTCGTCTCCTCCTGCTCTTGCTGCGCAGGGCCCCGGGCATGTCAATCGCTGAAATGCATAAGAATATGGAGTCAATGAACTCAGTAATAAGATGATATTGATGACCAAAGTGAGGAAACACGTATCTCCATCGCGGTGTTTCAAAATGTTTGCTCCTATTTCATTTTTTTTTTTTTTTTTTTTGGGAAGAGGAACAATGTGTCGCTGGCAAATAGGAAAATCTGGCATTTGTAAATGAATGCCAATTTTGAACTATCAATAAGACGATTTTCATCTGTGAGAAAGATGGGCAATTCGAAATGCGAAGAAAAATGACTTTTTATTTCAATGTTATTGCAAACAATTTCTGAGAGAAACGTCCCTTCAATCTGGCGATAGGCAGCATGCACAACATTTCCATGCATAGCAATAATTGAACTTCTTGCAATTAGGAGCTACAATTCCTGGCTCATCCATAAAATAAACTTAAGTTAACTAACTTAAGTTAAGTAATAAACTTAACTAACTTTAGTTCAGTAATAAACTAAAGTTAACTAGTTAAATGAACAAGTGCATATAGGAAAACAAATGGCACATACGTTCCATTTTCTAAGCCGAGCCAGAGATCGCAGCAATTGCAAAATGAATGCCAATTGCATCATGTAATTGCAATTTATTCGAACTGATCTTCTTGGGTTCCTGGCAAATTTTACACAAGAAAAAGTACGTCAATCGCAAATACCTGCGGCATTAAAGAGACCCACTCTTGCCCTGTCTATAAACGGGTCAGTTGCGCTGGTCATAGAAACATATTTTGATGCTTGATTCTTGCGGATTAGTTAAAAATAATTAGATCCATCCAAACAGCAACTTTCTACGTTCAATATTAACCGAGATATTGCGCTTTGAAAAATTCGGTTTATGACGCGGTTATGACGCAGTAGAGAGAAGAGACACCCTTGGTCTCTTCCAGCTTGCTTTCATCCGAGTTTCACGTAAAACAAGGTGGTAGAAACCAGGGTGTCACTACAGCGGTGAATGACGTCATAAACCGAGTTTTTCAAAGCGCGATATCTCGGTTGATATTGAAAATAGAAAGTTGCTGTTTGGATTGATCTTATTATTTTTAGCCAATCTAAAAGAATCAAGCATTAAAATCCTATGACAATCCTATGACTAGCGCAACTGACTCATTTGGTATTGGACAAATGGCGTTACGAGTCATAAATTTGTGCACTCCCTTCTCCAGCAATACCTGGTTTAGAATATGACCCATTCCTTAACAGATCCGCACGGCACTATTAGGACATCTGGACGTATTTCTATCAAACGGACCTAAGCGCCATAGGGTGAGGAAGGTAGAGGGGGGCTTGGATTGGCGGCGGAACCGGGCGTCGGGCTCATTCGTTCCTATACTCGCAATGCTTTTCCATGGCGCTTAGGTCCGTTTGACAGAACGCGCTATCCGGGATTCTAAATTCCTCAAACGGAACTAAAATTGGCGCTTAGTTCCGTTTGATAGAAATACGTCCATCTATAAGAACCAATCATCAAAACACGATCCTGTGACAAGCGCAACTGATCCATTCATTCCTACGCATCAGGAATCCCGACTTAGTTCATACCTGATAGCTCCGGGAAGGCCGTGGACACCAAAAGCGGTCCCCTCTCGCTGCCCTGGAGCTCGACGACATCGGAGACGGTGATGCGGCTGTCCCCTTCGGGCTGCGTGACCAGGGAGAAGCTGAGGCTCTGGTTCCTGTAGGAGTACTTGACGAACTTGGTCACGTTGAAGAGGAGGAAGTTCTTGTTCCAGTCGACCCGCGTCGAGTTGACGAAGACGTCGCCGCGGTAGTGGAGGTTGTCCGAGAGCACGGCCGTCACCAGGGGGTGCTGCGTGATGTTCTTCAGCGTCAAGATGAACCACACCGTCCGGTTCTTCCCCAGAGCCCGGCTGTACTCGTTCGGCACCGTGAAGTTTATCACTGCCAGGTTCCTGAACGTCCCTGAAAATGGTCATCATTTGTGTAAGTAGCACTGCCCAAGGAGCACAGAGCAATGAAAGTATTGGTAATACGACAAAATTCCCAAAGATAAATGTCCAAAGTACAAAAATATCCAAAGTCAAAAAAAGTTCATGTCTAAAGCACGTTCAAATATATCTGGGATTTCCAATAGCGATAATATGACCAAAAAACAAATTTGCCCAAATGTGACATCATCTGACAAAATTATACGGGTCATACGCGCATTGAGCAACATATTTCAAAGAAGTCAAGAACAAATCAGAACAGAAGCCTCAAGCGCATCCATCGGTATCAAGAATTTAAAGATGAAGACGATATTCCACGATATTGTAGGAGAATAGCCGATTATGTTCGGGTTAGCAACGGGCCACTAAGACGAAAGTGATGAGGAAGTATATGGAATGTATACGAACGCAGGTAAATGGAAATATTAATCATAGTAATCGGATACTTGGGCATTTTTTATTTTGGCCATGTCATCGCCATAGGGCACTCTAGATACTTGGACATTTTTAACTCATGGATTTTTTTATATTGGACATTTTAGGAGGGGGGGGGGCATGCCACCATGCCCTTATTGTCCTTCCCCTCCTGCATCCACCATTGGTCTCCATGAGACTCAGTGGTCCCACGCTCCTTATGAGGGTACTCTAGTTCGGAGTAAGGTTTTTTTCCCGTCGATGGTCATGATGAGTAACTGAAATGGCCCATACCGACGGTGACGGAGTCCGGAGAGAGAGACTTGGCGATGGGGGTGAAATCCTCCTGTCCGGTGATCCTCATGGCCCGCCCTCGGGGGGTTTCATTCTCAGCCTCGGCCAGGAGCCTCATCGCCAGGGGCACCGAGGGGTCCTCTACGTCGGGTGCCTCCCACCCCGCCTCCTCCTCGGCTGTCCTTCCATCGGCTCCCTGTCCGACCTGCCGCGCGGGTTCTTCTGCTAGAAACTGGTAACTCTTCCCGATGTGCTCGATATCTGCTCGTCCTGGAAAAATTGACAGATACGTCAAGGAGGATTTTAAAAACTCAACAAAATCGAGACCATTCCACACAGGGAATGACTGCATTCCCTTGGACGAGTTTTGAAACTCTACTCCGCATTGTGACGGAATATTTAAATGCAATGAATTTCTTATGGGAGCAGCTAATGTGACGTCATACTGGCTGCGGGGGAGTGGATTCCCATAAGATCAGTGGCGCAACGTGGCGTGCTATGGAAAAAATCGATTGATCTGCCATTTCAACCCATGGGAATGCAGTGGCGTGGCGTGAACTGCGATGTATCGATTGTTATGCCATTTAAACAAATGGAAAAGGATCGATAAACAGGGTGTTCGCAGCGAACACCTTAATAATCGACTCTTTACCATTGGTTTAAATGGCATAACAATCGATACATCGCAATTCACGCCACGCCACGGTGGGAATAGATTGATGAACAGGGTGTTCGCAACGAACACTTAAATAGGTATTCGATATTTTATCAGAGCTTTACATGAAAAAATATCGATAAATACGTGCGAAACCACGTATCTCCATCTGCATCTTTGCAGACTTCCTGTTTTACTTTATTCTTTTCCCTGCAAAACTAGTCAACGTAATTTGGACATATTTCTGTCAAACGGAACTAAGCGCCATCGGGGTAGGAAGGTAGAGGGGGGCTTGGATTGGCGGCGGAACCGCGGCGTCGGGCTCATTCGTTCCTACACTCGCAATGCTTTTCCATAGCGCTTGGTTCCGTTTCACAGAACGTGCTGTCCGGGAATCTAAATTCCTCAAAAGGAACTGAAATTGGCGCTTAGTTCCGTTTGACAGAAATACGTCCATTTCTCGAAAATTTCTTCAATGTTTCTTCTCTGTAAGCAGAATATTTTGTATTTTCAATAACCTACATATAGTTGACTTGTTTCTCTTCGAAAAAATAAAAGAGGAGCAAAAATTTTGAAATACCGCAATGGAGATACGTGGTTTTGCACTTCAGCCTTCGATATTTCGATCAATATCCAATCGTTTTCCCCTTATGCCTCCCTTTTTTCCGTTACCTGGGCAGCAGTTCGCAATTCATGCCTGGAATGGAAGGTTTTTTTTGAACAATGTGGCAACGTTTTCAGATCAAATTAAATGATAGAGGTTTTTCAGGGAATTTTTACCGCTATTTTCTTGTTTTAATGCTTGAAATCTTTATTTTTCAGCCTGTATCATCTTCAGTACCGGAATATTAGAGCAGCTTGTTGAGCAAGAGTACTTGATTTTTTCCTAAAACGTGAATTAGGGCGCCGACAGCTGAAATAGTGTAAAACTGTACTAGTCAGCGTTAATCCACTCTCAATCTAAGAAAGCATTCTTCATACTTTCCGTGACCAGTCCTAACATCTAACCTCATTGAATGTAATTTTGGTTTCAGTTTTCAGAGAATCGTTGAGCCACTCCTCATGTGTCAAATTTGAATTCCTTGTTTTGTAAATACTTGTACAAAGTAGGTACGCGACCAGCGTTGCCAATAGGAACGTAATATTCCTCCAAGAGAACTTCATCTTGAAAATTAGCTATGATTTTTCTTTATTTCTGAGTAATATTCTTCAAAAACTACAGAGAAATATTGGACAAATATCTAATAAAACGATGCAATATCTGTGGTAATTAAATCCCATACCTAATTCTGGTGCGTGCTTTTTCAATCGAAATATTTGAAAATTTCATTAAACGGATAAAGAAAAATGAATCTACCTTGCGGATGAATTAAGATAATCTTAGTCCTGAAGAATTATCAAAATTTCAACAGTAAAAATCTACACTGGAAAAAAAAAAACACATTTGATCTATAGTCCAGACTCTTGAAAGCATTGACAAGAAAAAATACTCTTGATTCAATCAGATTTAAGCTTAGATCAAAAGGCTCAAAAGCTCAAATTAAGAGGCTTGGTTCTTGATTTAAGCTTAAATCTGATTGAATCAAGAGTGTTTTTTCTTGTCGATGTTTTTAAGAGTCTGGACTCTCGATCCAATGTGTTTTTTTTCCAGTGTAGCCTCGTTTTCAAAATACAGTTTCAGGCTGAAAGACTGCCAAAGTTTGACATAAAATTCCGACCTTCTCGAAGGTCGGAATAACTTCTTGGTTGACCTTTTCTCATAGTGAATGCCAACGACCATTGTATACCAATAATTGGTGAAATGCATGATTCTTGATTGCGGGTTTTGAAAATTTTCGCTTAAATATTTCTTTTCCCCCAAGAATCCGGAGTGAGAATCCTCTGGCAACTTTTCATGCATTCAATGCAAAGACTTCAAGTGTTGAAAAAGCACTTTTCTGCTCATAAAGAGGGAAAACTTTATCATGTGTATCGATTCATTTTTATGCAGATAATTTTACTAGTAATAGAGGAGGACCTTTTCATGATTTGGACGTATTTTTACGGAACAGAATTATGTGCGGGTGGGAAAGATGGGGTATGCTCGAGCTCATGGTGAGCTGGATAAGAAACAATGTAAAAGTGGGCTTGGTTCCTTTTGAAGAATTGGAAAAAAAGGAATTTAAATTCACCAAACGGAAATATGTGCCAACTGTGCGCAGAACTCATGAGCCGTGGGCATGGCAAAAGAGCCTTGTGGACAGGGCTCATGAGTTAAAGACCACCATGGAGGACCGCGGCGCGGTGGCGGCTTCGCTCCCGCTTACGTCACTGGCGCTTTATAATTCCCATTCATTCTTACCACCCGAGAAATAACGGGCACACCCTATATTTTTTTACCTGCGCATAATTCTGTTCGGTAGAAAAACGTCCAAATAGAGTACATACTACTTTTCCTTCCAATCGTAATTGAGCACAAAATACGAATTTCATCTTGGGGTTCGGAAGTAATTTTTACACATGGAGGGTTATGTGACATAACCCTATTGATTACGTCATTTAATTGAATTTTAAGACTTCGTTTCGGTGACGTTGACTCACAACATTTCAAGCTTCCGGTGGATTATTTGCACGTATTTTTACCGAACAAAAGTATGTGCGGGTGGGAAATATGGAGTGTGCTCGTTAGTTCTCGGGCGGTAAGAATGAATGGGAATTATAAAGCGCCAGTGACGTAGCCGCCGCCGCCTTCGCCCGTCATCCGCCTTAACTCATGAGCCCTGTTCACAAGGCTCTTTTGCTATGCCCAATTGCCCACGGCTCAAGAGTCCCACATACAGTTCGCACACAGTTCCGTTTGGTGAATTTAAATTCCCTTATTTCCAAAAGGAATCAAGCCCATTTTTACATTGTTTCTCATTCAGCTCACCACGAGCACACCCCATCTTACCCACCCTCACATGATTCTGCTTCGTAGAGGTACGTCCAAATTTGAAACGTTTTTCACAATTAAACTAACTGCTTAGGCGTTTGATAAAATACCTGATTTAACTCATTCCATGCGACGTATACATAAAATGCATTCATGGAAGAGAATTCTCCGAAATAATTTACACCAATCACACCATAAAAGGCTATCAGCGGGCTGATTGTTGAAATTGATAGACAAAGCCATTGACACAGGAGACATAGGGGATATGGAGCGATCCTATTGGTTGAAATGGGTGGTTCTTACAGACTAAGGAGGTAAATGATGGACTTACTATTTAGTCTCTCGTAGGTTGCCGCTAGTAAGTCTATTGCCTACGTCCTTTGTCCATTGCAACCACCCGCTTCCACCAATAGGATCCCTCCATACCCTTTTTGTCTTTTTTGTCTATCGCTTTGTCTATAATTTTCAAAAATCAGCCCGCAGATCGGAGCTTCTTAATACTTCTCTCTACCAGAGGCGGATCCAGCAACTTGGCAACACCGGATTTCCTCCATTTAAACCTATATTAAATAACCGATTCTTGTCGGAGCATCCGACCCCTTAAAGAATCGATACATTTCCATAGGTTTAAATGGAGGAAAACAATGTTGCCCACTCGCCGGATCCGCCAATGCTCTCTGCATACGACCAACTAACCTCTGCGGAATCCAGCGACGACAAGACAGCAGACGGCCAGAAGAAGGAGTCTCGCGTGCATGGGTACTGGAGACTTGAACGCTGGACAGGAAACTGAGGGGGGCTCGAAAATCGGGGTATCCGGGCGACGCGACGCTGGAGAAGGGATCAGGGATCACATTTAAAGCGCGGAGAGCATGCCGGAAGGAAGACTGGATGGTCGACGATCCCGCGGAGTTGAACGACACGAAGGAAAGGAGGAACTCGGGACGGAAAGCGACGAATTCTGAAAAGCGGAAAACTGCTGAGCTGGGAAAGGAATCACGCTGTTGTTGACACTGCGCTCGGGTTCCGACTAACTCGGCTCCAGCCGGCGCTCGGACGGGGGCTCCGCGCTTTTTGAAAATCGCCTACGCGGCGGAAAATCCGAAAACCATCTCGCGAATGCCGGCCCCGCGTCGCTCTTTGGACTGACCCGAATTCGGCGAGCTTCTGCTCAGGCGGCAGCGTTGCCGATCCATGCCGAGAGCTTGTTAGAAATTGAGGAGTTGTGTGAAAAAAAACCCTCATTTGCACCGAATTTAACAGAGATCAACTGGACCGAGTTTAACAGAAAGGGACCAAGCCACATCAGCTATTGCCAAATTTAAATGGGCAATTTGATTTTTTACGAGAGGACGTTCGCGCGGATTCCTTTGAAAATTTGACAGAGTTTGCCTCCTATTATTCAAAAAGTTTACTGAAATTTGCACGAATATCCGCACAACCGTTTTCATGTAAAAAATTAAATGGCCCAATTAAATTCGGCAATAGCTGATGTGGCTTGGTTCCTTTCTGTTTAACGCTGTCCAACTGCGGACAGATTATTGAAACTGATAGATTAAGCCCTGGACAAAAAAGAAAAATCACAGAGAGAAAAAAATCAACTTTGCTTTAGCTTCTGCCGGATGTGGTGGAGTGTAGGAAAGCATGTCGTTTAGTAAAGGAAGAATGTGGGAAAGTACAAAAAGAATGTGGTGAGGACAGTCGCCGGCCCAAGTCCGGATCGGAAAGGTAATAAAAAATCATCATCCACCGCATGTGCTAAGGTCCAGATTCTGGTGCTCTGCTTCTTTTTTTTCTCAGCGAGGGGACAACGTAGCGATACTTTTGTTTGAAACGGGTGGTTGCCAGTGGTGTGGGGTGCTTTACAATATATCGATTGATCTGCCATTCAAACTTATGGAAAAGGATCGATAAACAGGGTAATGCCAACGGACACCATGATAATCGATTCTTTACCACAGCTTTAAAAGAGGGAATATCGATAGTCGATCGTAAGCTCCTCGCCACTATAGTGGTTGCTATAGACTAAGAAAAGAAATGTTGGACGAATATAGGAACTCTCAAAGGATGCCGTTAGTTAGTCCACTACTTACCTCCTTTGTCTATTACGACCATCCGCTTTCACCGTATTTCACCGCCTTCATATTTTGAGGAATAATGATCTAGGTGACGTTTTGAACTTTATTATAGTCAAGCCTTTTTTCCTGTCGAAAAATTGAGGTTGTAAAAAAAATTGAGAAAGTAGGGAATCAAACTTATTTGTGAGTATAACCTTGCTGTTTAGGGAGAAAGAAGACTTCCACCCATTTTTCTTTTTATCTCAATGTGATCCTCAAGCCAACGTCAAGAGAGCAGCAAATTTTGTCGCTTTTGTCGCTGATGAGGACTTGAGATGAAAAGGAGAAGTCCTCAGCGCGGCGCGGCGGTTGGCATGTAACACATATTAGCACCTGCAAGACTGCATGAATGCTTCACGCATTGCGTCGAATACAGTGCGGTCAGCAGCGCAGCGGTTGACGTGAAACGCATGGCGCCTACTAGACTTCATGAAAACTTCACGCATTGCGTCAAACACAGTATGCGTTCAGGGGCGGTCGGCGTGAAATACATAGCGCCTACAAGACTGTAGGAATACTTCACGCATTGCGTCAAACACAGTTCGGTCAGCGCGGCGCCGCGGCGGAGGTTAAAATTATTATTAAACCACATTCATGTTTGTTCTTGCATAATTTTTACGTTTATTTCTTACAAATGGAAGGCCTTGTTCACACAGAGATACGTTTACGGAACTTAACTTTCGCGCTAAGTTCCGTGAACTTTTGCTAGTAGTGTTGACAGGACTTTCGCAAAAAATGTGTGCAACACGAGTAAACGCATCTTATTTAACCCTCCCCTCCCCTCCCCATCCGGCACGTTCACTTGATGGTTTTTATTCATTTCAAAATGAATGAGAAAGGGGCGGCAAAATACAGGAGGCCCATGGGCGACAAGTAGGTAAATCCGGTTCTGTAAAATACAGTAGGTAACTTTGAAGTACATTTGAACCACATTTTGCATTTAGAGCACACATTCAGACTCAATCTAGAGACAAAATAAGCGCCATTATTATCTCAATACGGATATGTGATTCCATTGTTGCCAGACAGTGTTGAAAATCAGCATTTTCCCGTTAAACCCATGTCTAATCTCCACATTTTATCGTACAATCTGGCAACCGTTGATGGGCCTTTGAAGGGTAAAAGTTCCTCATTTCAAACAGTAGTCCGCATCCATACCTACAGACTTTTCTCCAAAATTCGAGAATATTCATGGACTTAAAAATCCAAAGACAAGAATTTTAAGAAGAAACATTCGAGGTACTCAAGGTAAAATAAGCTCCGTCCGTGGGTGGTTCCCACTTTGGCTGGCTTAATTGGACGTATTTCTGTCAAACGGAACTATGTGCAATATGACATGAGCCCTTATGGGTCTCAGGGCTCATGTCTTAATGCACAAAGCTCTGTTTGATAGAAATACGTCCAATTATGTAATTCCACCTACTTGCAGGCAACGGTGCGCATTTCGGGGAAGAGCCGAAGTTTACACTTCTTGCGACTTTAGGTAAGAGGAGTTCTTGACATTGATTGAGAAATATTTCGCGAATTTGCACAAATTTCTCAAGCCGCTCTCATGGTTCCGCATTCACGTCTTTGCGGCGGCAACATTTATATTTCGGGTGGACACGCATCCAAACGAAGATCATTGACAAGGTGCAGATGGCGTCCAGTCGCCAGCGAATCAACAATCAATATTGACACCATGAATGAAAGTTTCCTCAAATTTAATTTTTGCGTCTGAAAATAGTATCGGAGGATTGACCTACGGGCGATTAGAAGCAAAGTCAATAAATTTCGGATCTGCTTTTGTTCGTTTGGAATTTTCTGCTCATACTTCTTTCCCTCATTGTTAACTATAGCGTACCTACAAATGAACCGAGTTTAACAGGAAGGAACCAAGCCACATCAGCTATTGCCAAGTTTAACTGGGGAAGTAAATTTTTACGAGAGAACATTTGTTCGGATTTCTTTGCAAATTTTAAGGAATTTGCTTCGCACCATGGAGAATTTTCACTGAAATTTGCACGAAAATCCGCACAACCGTTTTCATGTGAAAAATTAAATTGCCCAGTTAAATTTGGGAATATCTGATGTGGGTTGGTTCCTTTCTGTTTAACGCGGTCCAAATGGACATCATGAACGAAACATTAAAATACCTAATGATTTAGTTCATATCTCGGAAAAATATCGACAGACTTTGTGTTCATACTTAATGTTTACCTGCACAAATAATAGGTAGTGAAAAACTTGCTACGTCGCAAATTGAGGAATGGGTGTTTTTTACCTTACCGTCAGCGATGAGAAAATGTGGAACTACCCACATACTAGAGTATAATATCAACGGCAATCGCGATCCTCTAACATAGAGTGGATGCAATAAGTACTGTGGGAGGCGCTTTGAGCAACTATTCCACCTCGGAAGTATTGCACAGTATCAGACAAAAATGAAGGCGCACTTACGTCTATAATTGACTGGTATCGTTTTCTGTATTTATCGCACGATATGCGGCTCTTGTTCGATCGATTTTTGTGGAACTTGAAATCAGGTGGCATTTTCTGACGGAAAACTTTAATTTCAACCCAATTAAAAATAAAAAAGAAGTTTAAAATCTCAAAATTTATTGAAATATTAGAATTTTTATATTATTAAAATTTTTGCAATTCTAAAATCCAAGACAGTGGGTGGATGCTGCCTACAATACAATCTTGGCTCCTGCAGTCTGACTGCTGGAACTTTAACTTGCTTTGTCGACAAGATAAGACAAGACAAAGCACTGGAAAAAAAAAAAAAAAAAAAAAAANCTTTAGAATATTGACAAGAAAAAATACTCTTGATTCAATCGGATTTTTGCTTGAATCAAAATGAAATTCGCTTAAATTAAGAGGCTTGGTTCTTGATTTAAGCTAGATTCTGATTGAATCAAGAGTACTTTTTCTTGTTGATGTTTTTAAGAGTCTGGACTCTAGATCCAATGTGTTTTTTTTTCCAGTGAGCCCTATCTACGTCATGTAATAAATCGATTTTCGATTCTTCTCGTGCCGACTTAAACAACATTCAGGCTGATGATCTATTGATTTAATGAAACTTTGTGCCAGGGGGGAGTTTCAGAGTAAAAGTCTAATTTTCAAAATTTGAAATCCAATATAGCCGAGGTGGCCTGAAGTTCTATCGAAATTGTCCGACTTTGCAATCGAGGTATCAATTCGTGTCTATTTACAGTTTCAAAATCGACTTACCTACTCTCAGCTAATTAAGACCTTAATCTAGACGCGCTCTTTGACTTCTTCTGTTGATACTGCTTTTATTACTGTATTTTGACTCTTTATTAATGTATTTATTCATTTTGAGGTGAAGACTTCCAAGAAATATTTTAAGGGAAACTCTCCGACAATTACAGGATACCTTGAATGGAAAAGTCAAGCAACATTTTTGCGATTTCAAAGATGTGTTGTTTCGGCACAAAATGAGAATACTCAGAAATAACTTAAATAAATAAGACTGAAATCTGGATCTTTATTTTTAATTTTTAAACGTTACTTAACCTACTTCATTAATAAATTCCTATACTTTTCTCTTCTCAGTGCTTGGGTGGATCTATTAAGACTCAGTAACTAAACATTATTTAATTTAGAATACTATAGAATTGATGCGATACTTTTTAAAATGCAATCATGCCTACAAAAATATAAAAAAATACCGAGAGAGGTAAGTGAATAAGAAGGGGAACAGGAGTAGAGGCTCAATAATTAAGCAAATAAAAATTCACCTTTCCTGACGTGGGTGGTTTAATAAAATACATGTAACAGACTAAAACAATGAAAGCTACACAAAATAAATAAGATAGACAGAATTTGGTACTTCCAACACCTGAATTTCCATTTAAAATGCTACCTAGCATCTAAAAGACTTTTAAGGGAGGAAAAAACATGAAATAATTGAAAACTCTTGGGAAAAATGCGGTAAATCACATTATTACCAAAATCGAAACTGTGAATATTGCATATTCACTGGGAGGTATTTTTCACACACAAAATTTTTAATGCAGATTTTTCCATTTTTTTTATCCAATACTCTAAAACTATTGAAAGTTTGAAGTTTGAAAGTTTGAAGTCGTAAGTTTGAAATTGCTATAACCATTGAAGACAAAAGAAAAATACTAGGCCCAAGAAAGTTGCTCAACAAATTTTTTCATTTACCGAGAAATATTTTTCATGTACACGATTTCAATCATTCAAAATCAAAATAAGCATTCCTGCAGTTTCATGGTCCATTTCATTTGACTAGAATACCAACTTCTTTCCCTACATAGCAGTTTCAAAGGAAATTAATAAATTAATGGCACACATAGTATGAGTTCATACACATTGAAACAATTCAACTAATAAAGATATGTAGAAATTATCAGACAGATGTTGAGCATCACAATCATGCTTTTGATTGCACAAGGACTGCTGAAAGACTGCTACTGCTTAAGGACCAGAGCAGAATCATTTATTTTCAACTCACTTAAAAAGTATTAATACTGATGACAAGTTGTTTTTACAGAATAGTCTTCCTAAACTTTTCAAAGGTAAGATCAGACTATTTGGGAGCATGTGACTAAAAAGCAGGATATGGGATCAAGAGAGATGATAGTGTCTCATCTCCTCCTATCTCAAAACTTTTCATAACGGCTCATTCCAAAAACTAAAATAAAGACCAAACTTATGATATTTTCACGTATCATCGGTTTTCTTCTTTCTCCATACCCAAAATAGCTAAATCTTGATAGCTATGTTGGTATCAAATCAATCTGAGTTACAGGTGCTCTGGAAATCGATGCCTCTTTTGATATTAATTTTTTCAACATTAAAGTTTGTTTATTAACATCGAAATCAAGTTGCGCCTCGCATTTTCCGTTTCTTGGTTTTTGGTTGCTCATTTACTCCCGAATATTGATCTAAGACTTTATTTTCTCCTGGCTTCATCCGGACTATCACCATTTTTTTCTTCACAGTTGAAGAGCAGGAAGTCTGAAATCAATCAAACAGATAATAAATGCAGGATAAAATACAGACTTTGGGACCAAAGGATCCCCAAAGAGAACAAAAGAAGGATTTACAACGTAATTGTCAAGAGTATAGTAACCTACAGTTTTGATGTATGAAACAGCGGACCCGAGAGGATTTAGAGGTGACAGAGATGGACTTTTGGCGTAGATCCGCTGATCTTTCCAGAAAAGATTGTGTCAGGAATGAGATGGTACAGAAGATCATTGGTGCCAAACAGACCATCATGCATGACATTTGGCGAAACAACTTATTTGGTAGGATCAAATTCAGAAAATGAAAGGAGACAGGTTGCCAAAGAAGATCTTTGATTAGGTTCTTCCTGGGAGAAGGCGCAGAGGGCGCCCAATGAAAGGTTGGAGGGATGGGATTGAAGAAGATGTTAAGGTGTTCGATGCCCAATGGGTTATGGTTTGACAGGTGGCAGTGGATGTTAGGGGTTGTAGAGCGCCAAGGAGTGCTATAAAGCGACCTCTACTTATATATAAATAAACACGTGAGAACTTAAGCCTACTGATGAATTTGCATACATTACCAAGCACAACTTTTTTACACTGTATGAAGAAAATGAATCATATTAAATGATAATAAGAAGAAGGAATGCAAAACCTGGACAATGCAATTACTTAAAATTTATCCATTGTGATTTACATATTAATACTGAAACTAATTCACATTAAAAATGATAACTTGTGAACAATTCTACTTGCTTGAAATTTTTCTCTTAAAATTATTCTCAAATATTTTTTTCTCTTTTGTACCTGGTTATAAGAATCTTTGCTGTACCTTTGTGTATCAACAACTGACAGAACCTCTCTTTAGTTCATGAAATTTTTTATTCGGAATTTCAATTTTTTCAACCCCCCCCCCTCCCCTTTTCATCTTTTGACATCCCCCGCTAATCTTTTGACATGTGAAAACAAAATGGCATAATGCTCTCCTAGATCCTCCCTCCCCTTGCCATATTTTGTTCTTTACAAACGACTTATTATGTAAAATTTTACGTTAAAGATCAAGTGCCTGGACTTCAAATTTGGAAGTAATCTTCAATTCAGAGGCACGCAAAAGAAAATAAAGTTCTAGTTCCCTACCTTGTTAAAGTCTGACATGATATTTGTATCATTTTCAACAGCAGAATCTCCTGTTGTTGATTCGGTCACAGGATTAGCCTCAACACTCTCTTCCTCCTCCTTAATGTTGGCTGAGGAAACCTGAAAATACAAATAAAAAACATAATTTGTGAGCAACTTACTTCAGTGTTTCCATCATATCTTTGATTTGGTGATTACCTGATGGTGATTATTTCTTTGATTTGACTTTTCCCGACTTCATTTTGCTTTTCCCAGATCTTCTATCAAAACCTCCACTTGGATTTTTTATTTTTATTTTGATTATGGTAACTATGACAAAACTTTGGATAAAATCTCCACGTTTATAAATTCAATTTGAAGAAGAAAGCACTTTAAAATTGTTCATGCTCTCTCAAATCGTTGCTCCTCTAATGTAAGGGCATATCTCAATTTCCATGAGAGACCTGTTCTCCGTATACCTCTATGCTTCCCAGGGCTCATGTGGAAACAGAGATAAACACTCACGTCAAAGGAGCGACAAAATGGCATGAGAAGCTGCTGAATCTATGGACAATTCACAAAATTCCCTGATAATTCCTAAGAATTCCCTAACTTTCCATTACCCTAAAAATTTGTTGACCTCCTAGATTTACCGGACAGCTGGAAACTCTTTCTTTTCAAGGATGTTATTGGGAGTTTTTCTTTCATGCAAAGGCAAGAAAAAAAAATCAAGAATCAGTTACGTACCTCATTCAGGTCTGAAGCATCATTTGTATCGTTTTCAGAACAGGAATCTTCAGTAATTGCTGAAGCTTCATTTTTGACTCTCACACTCTCATGATTTATGATACGAGAGATCTGAAACATGCAAATAAAGAACATTATAAGAAGCAAGCAACTTGTTTACTAGGCTTCATTCGGTGATTAAGAGTGAAAAATTCAATTTTTGTTTCTCTCTGTAGACCTGATGCGGAGCTGGTGAGCAAGGCGGAAAATAGAATTCTGACTCTTGTAACTGTGACAGAAAAATATCAAAATGGATAAGTGGCAAAAAATTCAATTTTTGTTTCTCTCTATAGACCTGATGCGGAGCTGGTGCGTAAGGCGGAAAATAGAATTCTGACCCTCGTAACTGTGACAGAAAAATATCAAAATGTATAAGTGGCAAAGAATTTCTGTTGGGTTGTAGTCTAGGTACTTGAATGTAAAATTTTGTAAGAAACCATGAAGTTCTTTATATAAGTTCAAAAAATAATATCTAAGGGGAGAAAAAGTGATCCAAATTCTATCAATCAAAAGTCAACTGTCGAGTTGAAGTAGCAAGGCACTGCCTGAATATGAGTTCATCTGATCAGCAAATGCCGTTTTCCTGCCTGGCTACGTCATCAGGACCCGCCATTTTTCGCATTCACAAAAGGGGGTTTCTATGCCATTTAGGATTTTAAAAAATCTGAAAAAATTCTTGGGAGCTTTCTTCACTCTGTAGGTTCAGAGGATGAATAACAAAGAGTGGGTGCTACTGATCCATTGAGACATTTTCCCATCATATTTCTTGAAAAATATTCATTATGAAATATATATTTTGGTGCTTAATTTTATATTCTGTCTAGCGCTGCCAAGTTACAGAAAATAATGGTCGCTAACGGTGGCTCTTATGGCTCTCTTCCATGACAAGAAAGAGTGGTGTTTTATAATATAGGAAATAAAGATAGTACACAGTTTGTTTTGATTTGTGGCCCAAAATCTCCCAACTGTGAAACCAACTTGTTATACTTTTTCCAACACGAGGAATTTATACCAGTATGAAATCTATTCTTCCCGGGTTTTTTTTCTGCTTCTTTCTAAAATAAATATTAAAAAATAAAAATAAGACTCATACCGAAGGTGCATTGTCAAAACATTGGCGTGCTTCATTGACACCTGCAATGAGGGGAGACTGAAAAAAGACACAAACCAATTAGCGAAAAGTTAATAGGGACGCTTTTAAAAGACTCTAGAAAATATCAATTAAACAAAGCAACTACTTTGATTTGACAAGCAAAGACTTCAAAAATAGTTATAAAAATATTCCATGAAGGAATTTTCTTTGACTTATTTAAGAGAAATAATTGAACGCCTTTCTTTCATCTGTACCCATGTCCATTTTGTTTAAGGTAAGCAAGAGAGACAGGTTCCATCAATGATTTGACTAATGTCAGGCAGGTGATTCTCCCCACTTCAAGAACAAATGAACTGCGTTAAAATTGATTAAACTATCAAATCACACCTGACTGTATGACAGAATGTCAAAATGTTTGTTTGTGTTTGAATGTAGCCACTGAAAACCGACATTTTCATTTAAGCCATTGAAAGTGTATAAAAATATTCTTAACTATAGGCAAAGTGTCTCACCCCTGTTTTTTAAAGGCTGAAGTCGAAAAATGCGTACCACCAATTGCAATGTTGCAGATCTTTGCTGCAGAAAATTTTAAAAAGATATTTTGGATACTTACTTAGTACTCTTTTAGAAAATGAACCGTCATTTAAGATTCTGAATCGATTCAATAAGGTAGGCATTTTTTGGTATTAGCCATTGTTTTGTACCACTTGCTGTTAAAACAAGATCCATACATCCCTCTTCCTAATAAACCAAGGCAAGCAGGTTTCATGTTGGACTATAGGTATAGTGATTTAGGATTAGATGTGATTTTTAACTTGGATCAATTGAACTTTTGTTAGTTTAACTTCTTTCAAGATCTGCCACTTGGCTTTTTCAATAATACTGCTAGATGTGAACATTTTTTAACATACCTCCTTGGGTAGAAACTGATGCCGAAAAATGTGAGGCACAACATTTGGCTTCAATCTTATTCTTAGCCTTAATCCTTGCTGTTTGAAAAATATATATTGGCTCCAATTTGCTACATCTTCAGCAAGCTGAAACATTAAACAATAATGTCAGAAGATCATGTTAGTAAGGATAAAATTACATTATAACTTTCTATTGAAAACCAAGAGGAAGGGGTACAAATTGAAATGTAAACATTTTGTTTCACTTCTTGCCCTAATGAAGGTTTGCTCTAGGCTGCTATGCAGCCACAATCCTTCCTTCTGTAATTTTGTTTCATTTGTTCTATGCAAGAATTGAACCATAAGAAAGAAGCTTATCTGTAAAGGGTTGAAAATCTTCGAATGTCTCTGACTGTTTCAAGTTTCTCATCTCAGCATGACTCTGCAACTCCATCCTTTTTCAATGGGTCAGTTGCACTGATCTCAGAATCCTGTTTTGATGTTTTATTCATGTCAATCAGCTAAAAATATTAAGATCCGTCACAACAGGAACTTTCTAAGTTCAATATTACCCGATATTTTGTTCATTAAAAAATTCGGTTTGTGACTTCATCCACGGTGGTAGTGACATCCTTGGTTTCTTCCACCTCGCTTTCTTGACTGATGTAAGCAAGGTGGAAGAAACCAAGGGTGTCATTACTGCGGTGGATGACGTCAAAAACCCAACTTTTCAAAGGGCGATATCTCGGCTAATATTGAACGTAGAAAGTTGCTGAAAGAATCAAGCATCAAAACACAATTCTATGAGCAGTGCATCTGACTCATTTGGTATTAAACGTACGGTTCAAGTCATACGCTTTTGTACTCCCCTCTTTCGCAATACTTGGTTTAGGACACGGCCCGGCCCATTCCTTAACAGATCTGTACAGCACTCTGATGATAGCTCAGCAAAAGCGCGATTCCCCTCCAATGTTAAGTTCTGTTTATGACTAATAGCTGGAGCAGGAAATATTCTAAACTCCATCCCTGTTTTCTTCTGTAACGCCCTGAGTTGATGGACTCCTTCCCTTATGTAGATTCATCTTGATCTAGATACCTACGTCCTATTGATTTACTTTCCCTAAGGAAGACTTAAATAATTATACAAAGTGAAATATGGTGAATAACATTTTATACATACATTGAAGTGATCATCGCAGCAGTAGTAGTTGCATTTTTCAGATAAAGGTTTATGCAATCTTGCAGCTTCGCTCCAAGCTTTTCTTTGCTCTTCCTTCTTCGGAACAGTGATAAAAATTTTGCCAGGTGCTGTGCTACTGGTGTTTGCACAGCTGGGCACGAAGCAACAATAATAACTGTATACGTCGGTCATAGTCAGAAGGAATTAAGTGCCGATTCAACTATGGAACCTAAAAAGTCTGCCTTGAGATCATCATCGCTTAGATAATGTTGATCTGGACAGCGATTGGAAACACGCAAAAAATTCAACAAAAAATGAAAAAGAAAAAAAAAGAAAGTAGAAGAAATATGCACGTAGAATGAATTCGTTGCATTAAAATTAACGGTTAAAAGTCTTAACTACTTTTTATAAGACAAAAACAGCGACACAAAACAAAACTATCAAAACTTCAAAACCTTCAAAACACAAAAAGGAGAGGACGGGAAGAATGAGGTTATGTTGTCAAAATAAAAGATTGGTGAATGTTGCCACATTCCCACAATGTTGCCGTACCTCCGCACGAAAAGTCTAGTAATATTATGATATTATACATTGAACGACAACATTAGTAACATTCTTTCACGTAATTATTTAGAATTTTTTAATTTTAAAAATTTATTCTAATAATTTTCAAAAAACGGCAAATTAATAATAAATTTTTAAAAAAAAATGAAAAAAATTTGAAATTATTTTTAGGAAAATTAATAACAAAGAAATGAAAAATATATAAGTACAATTCTTGTGAATGTACCCAATGCATTTACTTCGTCGAGCTATTCGCATCACCTCCCCCCCCCCNCCTCGTCTTTTCGGAAAAATGGAAAAATGCATTGAGCGAAGAACGCTGCATTGGACTGTTACTGTTGGTGAGCAATTAACTATCCAATGGTACTTTTTGGAAAGGTTTATTTTAAATCATTTTCTTTGCCAGCAAAAATAATGAGGTCATGACGCACTGCTATCACATCGGTAGTAAATGTATCAAACCTCATGTCTCCGTCTGCGATGTTGCAAATCTCCTGTCTCATTTCACTTTTCTAAAATAGGGGCCCGATCTACTTGAAAAGAACTAAATTTTTTTCCTGGAAGCCTGGAAGGCACCTAATGAGGGGGAGGAGGGGGGCACTAGAAGGCACCGCATCGAAGGGCGTCAAAAGGACTCCAATCTAGCTTCAAATGGAAGTTCGGAGGGGTTTCTTGATTCCTAAGGGATCCAAGTAGCTACTTGGGGGAAAAAATGAAAAATGAGTCGTCACTAAAGCAGTTTCGAGCTTTTATAATCGAAGAGTTAATTGAGATACAACCTTACAGACGAAAGGTATTTCACGCGCTTAAAAATGTTTTTCCGAAGTGCACAAGCGTGAAACGACTCTGCCCCAGTCGGCATTCTTCTCATATGCGGCATAGTAATACATTAAAAAATCAAAGTATTTTTCGGAAGATTGAGCATTTCGCAATGTAAATCAGAAATAGTTCACTTCATCGGCACAATAGGCAACGTTGGAATTAAGTTAGGGTGCAAAAGAAAAGACAAAGCGCCGCCCTCGGTTAATCGCATGCGACGCGACGTACACTAAACGAATCCAATTCAAACGCGTGGATGCAACTATTCGAGCTCCACGGATGGCCGTGTTGCATACGCTCGGATGTGAAGGCGTTTTGACTTTTCCGGCACTTCAACCGCGCAGCGCGGCGAAGGCGGAACGCCTCGGACAGAACTGAGCGGATTTAAAAAGACTGAGCGCTTTTCACAGACATATGCAGACAACAACAGTTGTTGTCTGCATATGTCTGATGAAGTTACTTTACAAAGGGATATTTGCACATAGGCGTGAGTATCTTTCGTGCTTCAGGTTTGATATCTCATTGCGTTGGGCATAATTTGGAGACTGTTCGGTTCGTGCCTGAGAGATGTCTCCGTAATATAAAGGAAGAAATGAAGAAGATGCTCTGTCTTTTTGGTTCCTCGCAGTGCAACTCAACGTATGCTACCGCGCTGCGGGTGAAGTGATGAAGTCTGGAGAGTCAAAACGCCTTCTCTTCCGTAGGTATGCAACACGGACATCCGTGTAGCCCGAATAGTTGCATCCAGGCGTTATAATAAAATACGGTTTAGTGTTTGTCGCAGGCTATTGACTGGTGGCACTTTGCTTCTTTTTCTCACATGTTAACTAATGCGTACCCTACTGTGCCGATGAAGTAATCTATCACTGCTTTTTATCACGACATTGTCAATTTTCCGAAAAATTCATTAGCTGTTTGAATGTATGTTACAACATTGCCGGTCCTCAGAATTGCAAGATATTTAGGCGTCTGATCTGAGCATGGTTTTTAGAGCTTATTTTAACGAGTCGTCCCTTCTTTGCATTGTTCCTTTTTCATTTTCTTTTTTTTTGGGGGGGGGGTGCATTTTTGACCGTAACGTGCAAAATTTTCAAAGGAAAATCCTGATAAATCGCACAGAATTTTGAACAAGAACAATAGCGACTCGTCTTTAAAAATTTGAACTGAGACATAAAATCTTAAAAATCACAATCCGAAATACACGAAAATATTTCCAAGTTTCATTAGCAAAACTGTATCATATTAAAGTTTAGTAAATATTTTTGTGAAAATTATGGTTTCTGCTTGCCTCCTACTGAAATGTGGGCTGCGGTCCGTACACGTAATGACCGAAAAACCTCAAATATGTGGTAGAGTCGTTTCATGAATACCTAAGGGAAAAGTAATTGCGCACACATCCCAATAAGTACGCTTGTTTTTGCCGATTCGTTGAAAAAAAATGTCGTTCGAAATACACATCCAACTCCAATAAGTTCAGAGGTGAGGAAGGATCTAAAGCTTGGTATAGAAGGAGAAGAAGCAAAAAAAAAAATGCATCACGTCATCGATTGCTTCAGCGTTGTCGATTTAGGGTACCAGCAGATCGGGTCCGTGAAAAAACGAATCGTTGACAAAGTATTCGAGGGGTGCCGGTCTAAAACTCCTAGCGTCTAGGTAAGGTGTAAGTCTCGACATTTTTCCTTTGAAAGTTTGGATTATGCATTTCTCACTTTTGAGATTTATATATGCTTTAAGGGTTTGCGCTTTAGGTTGATCGCGTTTTTGTGTACTAATCTTCGTGAATCCGTCGAAAATCCCATTATTACACATCTCACTGTTTCGTGGTACAAAATTCATGATCACCATCAAAAGTACTAGAAAAAGCCTAATTTTAAGACCATTCGTCCAGAGAAAGGCTTGAAATTATTCAAACGAGAAATTTTTCCCTTGCTTTGCCGCCTAGTACGTGGGCAGGGTTTGATTTTAAGACAAATGTGTAGCATGCCTAGATTTACAGGTCAGATAATCCAGGCAGTTGCCTCAGGGTGGCTTTTGGAGGGAGGAAAAAAGAAAGTGTTTGAAGAATTCTTTATAGTTCCACTTAAAGGAACGGTTAAGGGTGAAACGTTCGACAAAAAATAGGTCGAATTTATACTCAAAAGGAACATTATTTTTTTTTTAAATTCTTTGAGGAAACGCCCCCAGGCCTAACCTGGTACGTAATTTTTCCGACTGCAAATCCATTACAAAGGTGACAAACCCTTACACGACATTCAAAAGACAAAAAAGTACCTTTTTGACCCCTATGAATTTTTGATGACACCTCATGAATGTTCTCGATGATATTTCAAATAAGGACAAAGAAGTGTAACGCTAAAAAACAATATCGTTTAACTTTATTAATTGATAATATCGTCATTTTCTGGCGCGTGTAGGGCTGTCCCCGAACCGATGAAATCGCTCGTTGGTTCGTACGAAACGATCGAGCGATCATTTCGTAATCGTTCACTTCGAAAAAATCGTTTCGAAAGCCTATTTCGATCGAAATCTGCTCGATCGAAATCCGTTTTGAATTTTTTATTTTTTTTTTATTTTTATTTTTTATTTTTATTAAGTAAAAATGTACTACGGGGCATTAATTACGGGGAGTTAATGTTCGAATAAAGCTTATCTTAAAAACTAAAGTTATAAAAAAAAAAATTAATTTTTTTTTTATTTTTTATTTTGAACCAATTACATCTTTTCGATTCGAGCAATCTCATTAGGATTCCCGTGGGAGTTTCATGCACCGCTGATGAAAGCTCTAAATCGTCTTCCGAAGAAAGTTCACGGAATAAGGGATCCCTGGCTAAAGTCTTCCCAGTAAAATTTTTTTGGAAGGAACAAGACCAGGTTCCACATATTTTTACGCGGTGATTACCTACTTGTATATTAAAAAAGCCAAAACGGGGAATGCTCGAAAAAAAACAGGAACCCTTCTACCCGTTTTGTAACTTTCTCGGGAATCTTTGATCCCTTATCGGTTGAAAGTACTTTCGATGGATGTAAGATGCTTTTGATTGCATATCAATGCCATACTCCGTTGCGTCGGTTGCGTATCGCTGAGCTGCGCTGCTTCGCGCCGGCCGTCGACCGCGTTTTTTATCTCCCTCTGGCTTCCCTACCCGGAGGCTGCCTCACATTCAGCCCGCGCACATTTTAGACCTTTTTGACCGTTTGCTTTCAATCGGTCGTGTTATGACTTATGAGTAACAGCAGCCTCCTCGCGTCAACTGAAACCTAAGTGACGCCTCATTCACATCTTATCTTTCGGGCAAGGCATTTTGTGACCCATTCTTCGTTCTCGCTCGTTCCCTCGCACCTGATCCTCCGCTCTACTCCCAGTCCACGCCTCCACGTTCGCCGGCATCTCTTCACTCACTTTTCCCCCTCATATTGCTCTTGTTTTTCCTCGATCTCGGATACCTTTTCGATCGAATGTCATCTGTTTCTTAGCCGTCGCCTTTGCCTGTCGATCGCCACCACTGCGTTACGTGCAACGTGCCTATCTACTTCGCTTGGCGTGGCGCTGCGCCACCGCACCGGTCGCCGCCCGTCGGCCGAGTTTCTTCTCTCTTATCTCTCTCTGACTTCCCTCCTCGGGGTTCACCTCACAATCGGTCCAGCGTACATTTTGACTATTATTTGCTTGAAACTGGTTATCGCGTCAACCAAAACCTAATTGGCAAACATCACACATCTTTTTCGGGCAAGGAATTCTACGGCGCGCGCTCAGCCCCCCTCCCCCGCTCATCGGTCTCTCTTCATTTACCTAGTTTTCCTTGTTGTCGATTGTCTATCTAGGTCTTCACTGTCACCTTTGTCTTTGTCCGCCGATCGCCAATTTGCCATCGCCACACTACTCACCGGTCTCCACTCAGATTTTTATTCACTATCACTTTTTTCCATTCCTTCCGTCTCTCTCATACAAATGAACTCGTCGCGTTGGCTGCTGATTACCTTACCCGCTTTTGCTATCTCGTCCAATGATGCCGAAGCTTTGCTAATAATATTTTTCAGCACTTTAGTTTTCATTTTTTTAATATTACAATCTCTACAGCAAGAGGGGTATCCTTCATTGGCGTATCATGTCTGGAACCCCGTAGCCCCCTCCCCCCTCCGTATGGTATCATTGAAAAGTCGTCTTGCAGAAAGGACTCCAACAATCAGATCAATCTCCAACGCACCTTATGGACGGGTTTTCAAAACACGCAGCAATGCACTTTCTTCTAGAGACTAAAATTTATTTTTGGTAAAGAAATATGGACTCAAAAAATTCATTTATATCAGAATTGAGACAGAATAATGCTAGAGAACGAAAAATCTATAAATATTGAGTTCAAAAAACAAACAAACGAAAAACCTCATTTCGTTCTGCCGCGACTGCACCTCTCCGCTCTAAACGTATTGTTTTAGAGATTAGCCCCCCTCCCCCCGAAAAAAATTATGAATATACGTGCATTAAACGTGTCTGCCAAGAATTCATGCGAAGTCAGGTACAAGAGTTTTCAGATATTTACATATTTTCATTTTTAAATTTTAAAGGATTTTAAAGTTTCAACATTGGAACTTTTTCTGCATATCAGCATTTAAAATGAAAAAGGTTTTCAACAGTGAGCCAACATACTGAATTAGGAAACGCAAACGCCTACATTTGCTGTTGTCCTGGATCCAAGGGAGCACGCATAGGGGTTCGACTTGCACTCTAGGTTGTACATATGAAGGCTGATAAGGTTCAGCTCTCCCATAAATGGGAACTAACGTGAAATCAAAGTAATGGTATAAACAAATATAAATAATTAACTAATTGAGGGGATTAATCAAAGGAAAGGAAGAAATTAGTAAGTAAGTAAATATAAAAAATCCAAAATTGTATTTTTTTACTTTGTCCGTTAAATGGACTACATTTTGCAATTTGGAACTATAAATTCTAGCCTGGTTTAAAAACAACGTATGTACTATTAGTTCCCCCATGAACATAAGTGTTTTTCCAGAAGAGCCAAAATTTATAGTTCCAAATTGCAAAATGCAGTCCAAATAACATACCTATGCGTCTCTTGCAGTCATCGTCCCGTTATGTAAATTGACCAGCTACGGATTCACTCTTGAGAACTCATGCTTTTCGATCCCAAGTAGCTTAAAATCTGCTCTTTGTCGCCCCACCCCCAAGAGTTGTATCTTCTGCAAAAAGAAGGAGGAATCCCTTGCAGAAGATACGCAATTTGCTGACCACCTGACTTTTCTACTTACACTGTTGAAAATTCTGGAGCGAAATTCTATGCCTGAGTCTATATATATGGCGCCGAGAACTCCCGAATAATTTGAACGCGGAGCGGAATTTACATTTTTTTGCGGAGTGTCATACGCTTTCATGGTGCAACTGTCACTTCGCATTCATTTCATTCGGGGTTTTTGGGCGCTATGTAGACGCAAACACCGAATTTCACTCCTCAATTTGTAACAGTGTGTACCGGCCTTTTCCCCGAAACACGTAATTTGATCACGTGTTTGATTTCGTGAAAATATTTTTTATTTTACTCAATCTGGCGGTCTGGCACTTACATCTACATCGTGGATGAAGCTATAAGTCGATGAAGGAGGGGGAGGGATGATGGGATTCTCATATGGGACTCCGTCTGGCGCAATGGACAGAGGACGCGCACCGCGCAGCGCAGCGCGGCGACGCACACTGTGGTATTTGACCGAAAAACCTGGCCAAAACCTCAATTTTAAATTTTTTTTTATTGGTAAACCAATGTGATATTCGAAATCTACACTATTTTTTACCCTGGTAGACATGTATGTACCCTTTCTCGAGTGGCTCAATTTCCCGCGAAGAGACCACGAAGTTACCTAATTCTCAGCGATTATTTTGAAATGTTTTGGGGCGCGCTACTCGTCGATCAGTTTACTTCAACTGTGCGGCCATAAAAGGGAACTTCGGCGATATGCAACACATTCTTAGGGGCATATTCTACACAACTAACCACAGTATTTTCGAAATTTCCTTTTTTAGTGATTTTCACAGGAGGTTGAAAAGTGATGTAAAAGTAAACGTTTTTTTCGAAATTCAGAGTCCGATTTCTTTTTGCGCTCAACTGCGCTCAAGCGGCTTAAGGCGGAATGTTATAGTCCAAAGTGGGTATTTTCAGGATTCAAGGGTGACAGACTGAGGAAAACTGAGGAAATTGAAATTTTTGACCTTAAAGATGGACTTTTGAGCGATTTTCACAAACATGAATGGGAAAAATTATGTCGATACTAACAACTGAAATTGTATTTTTCCAACAGCTCTGACCCATTTAGTACCAAATTGGGTGATATTTGGTCACGCAACCTGTTTCTCTGGCCCCTACGCCCTCGAAGGAGGGATGAAAAAAATAATTTGAAAGCGGATGGGAGGGTCACTTTAAAGTCTTGCAAAAGTGTTTAATCCGTTATCTAACAATCTCTTCGTACATTATCCTTGAGTATAGACATATTTATGCCATGTTTTACTTTTACAGACAAATTTGAGTCCATGCGGCCGCGGGGTGGGGCTTTAAAAGTGGCCCTCTGGCACCATGAAATTACGCTGAGAGGCACATTTGAGGCACAATTTCTAACCCAGCTGAAATGCGGCATCTATTTCAGCCTATGCTCCCTTTTTTAACACCTAACCTATTTCGACACGTGACACGTGCGTAGTTCAGCCATCGTCTGAAGCGCTGATTTTGAGCACTTTCTTGTACTTAAGAAACGTCCTCCCTAATTTATTAAAAAAAATTATAAAATGAAAATTGGTAAATTTTACGAGTACGCAAGATGCACGTAGAAGATCCCGTAAAAAATCAGAGTCGGAGAGCTCAACGTAAAAAAATTTTGATTAAAGATGTAAAAAAAAACTTGAGGGATTAAATTGAAATCTTGACGTCAAAAATTCGCGATTTTTTGCGCAAAAAAATCCGAAAAAAATTTGGAAGAACAAAGTTTTTACGTGAAAAATCTTACTTTCCGTACATTAAAAGGAGGTCAGAAAGGAATGCAAAGAAGACAGATTGAACTACGATTTTTTACGTAAAAAATTGACGTCTCTGAATTTTTTCTCTGACTTTTTCACGTAAAAAATCACGATTTTTCTTTTTTACCTCTTCGAACATCTATTTTTTATGTAAAATGTTTGATTGCGAAAACCAAAAAATTTAGGAAGAATATCTGTGCTGAAAATTCGCTTAATTGGCTAAATAGGAAATACCTTTGGAGTATTTATTACTAGAATGATACGCTAAAAATTCGAATGTCCCCTAAATTTTTTTTTTGAAAAAAGAGTAAGCCCGAAAACTGGATACAAAATTGTTTCGAAACCAGAGTTTTTAAAAATCTGAGAAGATTTTAAGAACTTATCTTTATTAGATTGGTTTTAAACATTCTTAAAAAAATTGATGCATTTTATAATAAAATTTAAGAAAAGGAAAATGTCATTTCACTTTTGGTTTATTTTACATCTTGTTTTACAATTTTTTTTCTTTTTTTGTACATTTTAAGTCTTTGTGCTAGTAGGAGAAGAATGATTATAATTTCTCTTTGGTGTCCAAAAGATTAAGGTCAACTAACATCCGTGGAAAGTTCTGAAATAACTAATTCCTTGGGAACAATTTAGTATACTTTCTTTTCACTTGAAATTATGGACTTGCATAATTTTCCAAGTACTAAGTGAATAAACGTACAGCCGATATGCATGTGCCAGCCTCTGATTACAATTTACACCTGCTGGGGATCAAAAATCGCGCATAAGCTCCTTCTCATGATGTGTAAATAAATTGTAAAAGAGGGACGCAAGACCAGCAGCTAAAAAGTGGTGTCACACCCCCCCCCACCCCAGGTACTTGACGAGGTTCCCCTATTTCATTAATTGGGTGTGTGCGGACTCCTTCTAGGAGATGTGAGAGGGAAGGGGGCCGGGGGCCTCCCCCGAACTATTTTGACACTTTGATGTTCTGTAGAGGCAATTTGAGGCTATAATCAGCAGTTTTGTCTCCTATGCCACTGCAGAAACTTGCTCAGGTTTTATGGGTAAATATATCATTTTTTTTTTTTTAAACAAAATTAAACGAAACTTTTTTACAGAAAAACGGAGGGGGGAGAAGAAATATGTGGGAGGGGGAGAATGAAGGATTGGAGAGAAAAGAAAAAGGGGGAAGAATAGAAGAAACAGGGGTGGAGGAGAATATAGCCGAGCACACACAGACATACAGATGACACTTTGGCGGATTTACGCAAACTGCCCATAAAAAAAGAAAAAAAAAAGAAGAAAAAAACTTCACACCCTCCTCCACCCATTTCAAACTTGATGAGTTGCTTGTCTGTAAACATGGCTACTGACATCACTGCAGCTAAATGATGGAATAGGTGAGCAAAAGTCCGAATAAATTGTGAGTCGTCCCAGGCAAGAAGCGAGGGCTGAAGGATAGCAGACAGGACGGAGAGTCGCATTGGGTTACTAGTTGCTTCCTAAAAGTTCGATCCATTCGATTTTATAAAGAGAAGTTGATGAAGAGCTTCAGTTGAACGGTGGCGTATATGTATAAAGATAGTGAAAGAGGAAGGAGACACGGATCACGCGGACGACAAAGGTGAGGAAGGGAAGAGAGTGGGCAGTAGCGGCACCGATAAGAGCTTCAGTCAAACGGGAGCTAGGATCGAGATCTTGAAAGAGGAAGGAGTCACAGTCACAGTCATGGGTGGCAAGGGGAAACAGAGATACCTAGTCAGCGGTGCCGTCACCGAAAGGAGAGGTGCATGAAACAAAAGCTATGCGAGGTGTGAGGAGCACTGGAGCAGGTCAGGCGCCAGGGGTCAAACCAAATACCGAACCGAAGAAGAGTGTAATTGTGTGATATGAGGAAAACGAACGGGGACGAGATAAGGACGATTCGATGTAGGATGATGAGGGCGTGTGTGTGTGTGTGTGTGCGTGCAGTACGGGCCGACATAATGTACTAGGGGGCTACGCCCCCTGGCCGCTACGCGGCCCAACCCCCTGAAGGCGCTCTGCGCCATCAATGAGCCGCTTCGCGGCCCTATTTTTACCCTCCTATCAGTGTTAGTTTTATTTTTCCCCTAAAAAAATTACGATATGAGGTATACTTTAATTTTAAACTTTACTTAAAATTACTTTAAAATTAAAAGGACGCGCTTTGGAATGACTGATTGATGAAATATTGCAGTAAAACAATGAACAATGATAGTCAGGTAATAATTAAAATTCATGAGTCGGGAATCAATCCCACATTGAATACATTAAGAACGCACTCGACGTCCTAGACGACTCGGCCACCGGTACACAGGAGTATTACAGCGCGAATTTTGTGCAGATAAGTGTAGAGCTGATGCGCAGGCTACACAGCTACTGCGCAACCTCCTTGACCACTGCGCATCCTCCCGCGCATAGCGGTAGCAGCACCGGAGCATTCTGTAAACTCACTCACTTTTATTACGTGATTTTAAAAAAACCTGGGTCCTTTTTTCAAAATCTGATTAGAGCGGGCTCATCTAGGGCCTATTACCTGTCGATTTACGCAAACATCATGGAAATCGGCCCGGTAGAACGCTCAAACGAACTATGACAAAAAGTATAAATTTACATTGTTTAAATGGGAGAATTCGCAACTTTACCACGTAATATAATAAAACCTGGGCCATATTTTGAAAATCTGAAAAGAATTGGCTTATTTAGACTCAATTGCCCGTCGATAGCCGCAAAAATCATGAAAATCGGCCCGGTAGAACGCTGGAACTAAGCGTTACCAGTTTCGCAAAATTAGGAGGTCTTGGAGCTTATAGTATAGATAGTGAGCGGATGCAAAATTCGAACGAAATGGTCAAAACTGTCTAAATGCAGCTAGTATCATTATCATTGTCGCGGCACGCGCAGCGCTGGCGAGCGCCGAGCCATACTACCAAAGTCCATCGGATCATTATTGTTATTGGTAATGGGCATTTGGGCTAGGAGCTAAAGGAGCATTGAGATCGGGAGGTAGGGTAGCGTAGCGGACCTCTGATACTTTACAAATAAATGGTTAGTAAAAAATGAAGTGAATGCGATAAGCGCATATATTTTGAATAAAAATTGATCTGATAAAGTAACTTTAGTAAATAGACGAGAATAGAGACCTGGTATTTTCATGGTTTGTGTGGTTAAATTAATTTGTTTTGTTGTGGGAGGGGGAGGGGGAGGGGAGAAGATTAAGCACATGGAATGCTTTTCGGTAATTCTATGTATACAGAACACATGGTAATAATATAATTTGCGGACAGAACTGCTACGGTACTTAACGCTGATGCTGTTATTTCAATCGAATTCGAAACGAAGAAAAAAATTAGAGGAAGAGGAATTCTTGACAACGATATGAAAATTCTGCAATTATTTGCTAAACATGGTAAAAATCTTTTTTCAACATTAAAAAATAACATTTCGATCGAAACGGCTTTCAAAACAAACGTTTCGATCGGGCATTCCGATCGAGCACTTCGATCGAGCATTTCGATCGAACATTTCGATCGAACATTTCGATCGAGCAGTTCGATCGAGCAGTTCGATCGAGCAGTTCGATCGAGCAGTTTCGATCGAAACAGGTCTTCGAACGATCATCGAAATAATCGATCGATCGGTTCGGGGACAGGCCTAGGCGCGTGCGAGACTAGCGCCTTCAATATTCTGAACATGCAACCCCTACAATGGCTGTGTTGGAATAGTTGCCCGTCGCTTAAAATCAAGGACCTCCAACCTCAATCAGCAGGAACAGCAAAAACACATTCAGAAGTAAACATGTTGGAATCTATTTGTAAATACCTATGTTATATGAAAAAATCTTTGGATGCTAAAATTGTTCTAAAGTACATTTACCTACTTTAAAAAATAGGGGAAAAAATCAATTTATACTTCATAAAAGCACGAAAACGTTCAAAAATTCATGTCAAAATTAATTAAAGCATTCACTTATAAAAAGCCTCTTACCGAATGTTTTGCAATGAAATACTCACTTTAAAAAATATGTTATTGTTTCAGAAAAAGCATGAAAACGATCAATTAAAAGTAACAACTAATATAAATGCTGACGGTGTAGGGGAGAGGCGGGCAACGTGGAACGGGCGGGCAAAGTGGAATTTGGCCTTTTAAAAAAATCTGTCAGTCCTATGGCGACTCTGGTGGTTGAAATTGAAACTAAAGAGGGTACCCATCTATTAGAAACTGTTTCTATGCAAAAAAACAACAACTTAACCAATAAAAAATGACCGCAATAGAAAACCGGTCCTTCGCAAATTTTTTTCGCGCCCATGAAAACTTATGGGGCCACGGGCAAAGTGGAATGGGCGGGTAAAGTGGAATATGGTCATTTTAAAAAATGTATTCATCCTGTGGTGCTTAAAATCGAAACTAGAGAGGGTAATTATCCATTAGAAACTGTTTTCATGCAAAAAGAAAAACATAAGCAATAATGAATAACGAAAGTAACTAGCCGGCCCTTGCTAGATTTTGCCCGTGTTCGTGAGAGCTTGTTCGTATTTAGAAGTGTCAAATTAATGAATCTATGAATCTTACCTAATCAGTAATTGCTCTAGTTTCGATTTCAAAAACAAAATCGAACTGAATCGGCTTCTCCTTTTAATTATTAATACAATTTCAAGGGGCGGTGTCTCAAATTCCTGGAATTTGGCCTCTTGTATTGTATTTGTGTTTAATTTTCTTGGCGCTTTTTGAAGACCTTTCCGGTTTCTTTTACCTTTTTTGATGAAAAAGCGATGAAACTTCACTTATAAATAAACAGAACGTTTTAGGTAGTTGAGATAAATTTTCTGTAGGGCGTTAAAAAAAAGTGTTCCACTTTGCCCGGCTCTCCCCTATATAAAAAAGCATGCTTGCATTCTATAAAGGTAAATTTATTTAAAAAAAGACGAAAAAAAAAATAACCCGCTTGCTAAGTTTAGAAAAGTTCACTTATGGACTAGCCTTAGGCCCATTCTGAAATTGCTTTAATAAAAAAATACATCTTTTAGCTTTTATTTTGCTAAAGTAATTATACGGAATTCAATTTATGATAAGCGGTCATAATGATTTTTTTAAACTCATGTGAACTTGTGCTGAATTTGGATATTATAATTTTAATTATGTTTTTTTTTTAACTTCCAATTCTCTTTTGTTTTTTCTAGAGCCATATAGCATAACATTTTTAAACGACAGAGAGCAAAATTTTGGTAAATTATATTAAATCAAGTTGAATAGTTCTTTTAATCAAATATAGACGACAAAAGAAAGTCTATACAACGGTGCTAGGCTGCATGCATGGTTTCCAAATTTAACCATCGAAGTTTTTCAGACCATATGTACATATATATACATCTGTGACCAACATACGGCTTACGTAATACGCACATGTTTTGCTAATTTTCTCGAAAATAATAAAGACCAGTTATTCACCTTTCTAATCTTAACCAGTGACCAGACTCTTGGGCAATTTAGCTGGAAACTGAAAAACCCCTTCAAATTTTTCCTTCCCCACTTTTTTTTAGGCAGATGTGTTTTGACTAAGAGAAAATACAACTAGTAGCAAATGTGCCATCACAAAAGTATCGTTCAACTATAATTTTTCGCGTTGTTTGTTACGATGAGCAAATGTACATGAATTGAAATCCACCGCAATTATCCACTTCCATGTGCATAAAGTAAATAATTAAATAAGTAATTAATTAAATGGATAAATTAATGAATAAATTAAATAAAAAATGAATACGAATAATTGCACACCGATCGATAAGCATAGGAAGGGCCGTTTACAAAATCCGCGCGCTAAAACATGACACATGACACATGACACAATTGTTGGTGCTCCCTCATAAGCCAAATCGCATAAAGATTAAAATGAAGGAGCACTGAGTCGTAGCCTGTTTTCCATGTCCTACAGAGATTCTGCTGTCCCTGTTTGTTTTGGCTTTATCTATGATCGGCGTTTAACTTGGCTGCAACAAAATTTACATTCAGTAGTTGATGAGGCAGCTCTTTGGATGTTTACAGCGCAGCTAAGTGCTGTTAGATTGAGCGCAGCATTGAATTTTCTTAACGCTTTCACAGCTTCCTAAGAGAAACAAATTTGAAATCAAACATGAATAGACTGCAATTTGTGAGTTTGCAATAACAGCAATTTTCAAAATATTTCTAATTGATTCTCTCAGCCACGCCAAAGACACCCACAATGATACGACTATAACTCCTTGCTGCCGAACACTGAAACAATTTTTTCCACCATTCAAAACAATAAATAAAAAATCGACCAACATGACGTATTTAATTTCATTTAGTCTATAACTTGGACCAACACAAATTCGCCTTGTTTTGAAAGATAATGCTTTTCAAGTCGATTTCTGCACATCGACTAACGCAACGAAATTCTATCTGTGTTGTTTTAAACAATATTTAGTCAGTGTCGCCGTGAGGACTGAACCCAGCGAGAGGGAGAGGGGGACACAGATTTGAAAAAACTTTATAGAAGGTCCAAGGGTCCTAACCCGGAAAAATTTGGAAGATTAGGCACCCCTATAGAACGCAATTTCCGGTTGTTTTCAAGGTGAAATGTCACCCCTGCAAAAGAAAAAAATTCTCGAAAACTTTGGGGGACGTTGCCCCTTCTCACCCCGTTGATGTTCTACCACTATATTTAGTAACTTTTGAACACTCATGGACTTGAGGACAAGGTTGTGCTAGACCAGTATTTTGTCAAAGAAAAAAAAATCAAAAAAATATTTAACATTGTCATGAAGGGGGTGGTGTCATTTTTACAGTGAATTCTCAAGGATATTAATAGAATTAGAAGAAATCGTATAATATTTTTGGAAATACAAGTCAAAAGGCCAAGTTATAGGTCTAATCTTGGATTTAGGTAGCTTGGAATCTTCAGAGTGGTACTTGGTTTTAACTTACCTCTAAAAGTAGCGACAGAAGTTTTCCAGAATTCCAAAATTACCCGTGCAAACAATGCATACGGGCAGGCCTACCTCATACGGGGTTTGGTGGGTCTCCTCTTCGGTGATAGGGCCCGCCCTAACCCGTTACGATTTCCTTGTAAACGAGAAAGAACTCAGGCAAAAATTTAGGAATTAATGCGAAATTAATATCTAAAATCTCTTACTTTGTGACTTGAGGCCCCTGAAGAGGCAAGGGGCACCTCTACCATGGGCTTAGCAAGGGGGTGTCGGGGGCGGGTTTCCCCCCAAAAAGATGTGATCTGTAGCTACTCATCACCACAAGACCCCAGTAAAATGTAAAGCGGCTCTTGCCCCTCCCATGTTTTTAGCTACGCCTATGACCTCCACCCTGGGGCCTGGAATGAATTTTCTGCTCCTCCGACATATTTTCAGTCTCTAATTGTTAAGCCTCGGCTGACTGAAATGCACGTGGAGACTCAACTACACTGAACTCTTGGAATGAAGATTTTCCTCCATCCTAACGCCTGACCGTATCCTACATATAGCCGTTACTCGAATAATTGAAAACCTTAATATTTATTATATGCACCTTAGTGATGCGTTGAAGTTCAACAATATCCGGCTGCAAAAAAACGCAGCTCGGCTGTTTAATTTCTCCGTTATTAGCGCCAATTTCTGAGGAGAAAGTAAAGACATTGATCGGATTATTACTTAAAATGGTCTAAAACTAAATCTGGAAAAGAAAGATCCGATCCTGGATGGCCGTCTCAGGTTAGATTGTTTATTTCCACCTCGTATGGGTATACATAAAGTGAATACCTCTCTTTTTGACAATGTGATACCGTTGAGATTAAGAGCAAAAGGAAAAAGATTACGCGCGCAGGGGAAAAATTAAAATAAGGACGCAGAAAACTTTTGAAATGAAAGTGCAAAAGAATGATGCCTTTTATACGGAGGCGCATCACGCCATTATTGAGGTTTAAATTGTGTTAAAAGTGTGTTTTGAAGACCCAATTTTTCCGAGGAAGAAGATGCGCGTCAGAAATAAACCACAATTTCGAAGGTTCCATTTGACTGGATCGGATTCCACCATGAGATCGGATATTTTGTAAGAGATCTCATGAACGTTGCAAAATCTCAAGAGAACCTAGACTACTAGAGCACAAAAAATTAAATCAAAAGCGAACTTAAAAAAACCTTGCCGGAGATTCAAAAAAGTACCTTAGTGACAACCGCTTCGCACAGCATTTTTATCACGTGGCTAGGTTATCATTATGTTTCTAAGGAGGATTGTAAATATTAAATTTAAAAAACCGATCGTGATAAGACGGGTTATTGTTCATGCCTAAGGAGGTAAAGCCAGAAGGCGTTATGGCGTTAAGGAGTTATGGCGTTAAGGAAGTATGGCGTTAAGGAAGTACGGCGTTAAAGAGGTGTGGCGTTCCTTAAATGGGTCGGAACAACCTTTATTGCTCGGCTTAGTATCTAGGCCTGCAAAGGTAGGGCTAGAAACGCCTTTTGATATACCCCCTTAAGAATTAAGACCAGATAGTTCTTTTTACGTAATATTTCAATACACTAAATTATGGTTTCTTCGTCTACCATGTGCATTGCATTTACTTTTTATTATTTTTTCAATTTATTCTGTTGATTAAGGACGCCTATGATTTAAAGTTTTACTCGAACAATGTTCAATATCTCTTTCAATCCCAAAACTACTTTGAGCATTTTGCCACCATTCTTGAGCACTAATCAAACGTACATACCGGATGTAAACTCCATGGTTAGATAGGTTTTATTAAGTGCTCAGCCGATAGAAAGCGCTTCTTAATTTCACCTTGCCACTAGTCTAGAATTTTACATATAGTATCCTAGTGGCAATGTGTTCAAGTGGCGCAACAGCTCCACAATAAGACGGTAGGAAGGGGCCGAACATATTTAAAATAGATAAATCTGTGATACCTTAATTTAATGCTTCTTTAATGATGTCAAAGCATAGAGGATGACAATCGTTTTTCTATAATTTACCTATTTTTTAATTGCTAGCATAGGTTTCTTAAAATTGACAGTTGAAATGTTGGTGAGCGAGTTCTTTCATCTCAACAGTGCCCATCTTCTTCGGGGAACTGAAAAACGCGCCTTCATAGAAAACATGCTGATCACCTCTCCAACACGAACGTGTTGGGGCTCTCCCGCTTGTCACTTTTATTTTATTCAGCAACGCAAGAGGTATCGGGTCGAATTGAAGGCGCGCCAGACCGAAATCGCGCCGCAATGCGTAATGCGTGGAACATTACACGAAAATAAAGGCACACTCATACTAACGTTTGTCTGAGCGCTCTGTAATTTGTGAGGTTGGATTGAAAACAGTTTGGTTGTGCGATGAATTTACAGATTCATCGGCGTCCTCTTCGGGACGGACACTCGAGTTCCACGTAGTACTGAAAGGGCGCCAAATGCTTTTTTCAACGCTCTCAGAGGACCTTCCATCTAAATATACAAAAAATTAAGCTTCAGATTCGAACTTTCGCCGCTAGAATGAGTCCCAACCTTGAGTGCAGTGTTCACTGCTCAACCCTAGTTTGCCAGACTCGTGTCTTCATGAGTCTAAAGAGTCACATATGGGAGTCTAAAGAGTTGTTGTAACCCGGTGCGATGGCCGAAGATGAATGCTACCAGATAGGATGTGCCGAGGCCAAAATCGTTTTGTCCCTAATTTTTGAAATCATACTGCCGGTACGGGAAAATAGGTAAATCTTGAGCGTTAGTAGAAAAAGGCAATCCAAAGTAACCCAACCCGACTTAACGTGAAACTAAACCTAACCTAACTCAAACTGACTTAAAACATAAAAAAAGCTAAATATAGCCAAACCTTACAGATGCAGATACTTATTTAGCTCCTCCTGTCTTTTGAAACTCAATTTTCTAAGAAGAACATTCTAATAGATACAGATAGTTGAAACGCAACACTTTTTAAACGTGAGTAAAACGATGTTTTTGATGCAATGCTAGAAATAGGATAGTTTAGAGCGATGTTTCCCCAAAAATCTATGAAGCTACGAAAGTCCGATTTTAAGGTGAATTTTATGACCCTGGGTATTAGAAGATACGTCTCATAAAAATCAGGGACAAAACCTTTCAAACATTGAGGTATTTTGTCCTAAATTTTGACCAGAACGCACCGAAAAATGAAGTTTTGCTATTCAGGACTTATGGTAATTTTTGGTGCCTTATTTTTAATTATGCCTGGACTCTTGAGCCGCTATGTTGATGCAAAGCCACACTTTGTTACGTTACACGGTCATCAGTCCAAGAAAGGTACAGTTTCGTTTGTCAAAAAATCGTGCTCAGTTGGTCCAACTCTACGGGCCAATCACAGTTGAACGAACTTGACATGCTGCGTATACGGAGACATTGCTCTTGAAGATGTAACAAGAAGTTTGACGTCACCCATCATGTTAGCGCTTGTACACCATATTATCTTCATCCACTTTGTATTTTTCATCTGGTAGTGACACCAAAGGGAAGGTAGTGATACCAAAGTGAAACCAAGAGGAAAAGAACCATGATATTGACGGTCAAAAAACGGTGACATCGACGGTGCAGGTCAAAAAACGGGTACAAGCGGGATCGAAGTTCCTGCGTCGAATGGTTTCCCGCAACCCGGCATACACAGCTACGGCGGCCCGCGGAATGGGTTGCGCGCCAGCTCTTGAATGGACAGAGTTTCTGGTGGGGGACAGAAATAGGTGTCGTCGCGGCGCGCGGCAATCAGGGGAATCAGGAATCCCATGCATAGATCGCGTCTCTCGCTATCGGCGCGACGCGATATCAACGCGGACGTCCAGCCATTGCACTGCACTGAATCGGTCAGACAGATGAGTGTAGTGGGCCAAATAATAACTTAACGAAATCAAAGCCACTGGTGTCAAATTGCCGTTAAAAAGACCGCCCCTGAAAATACCGCTTAATACTGCCGGAAAACCGCCGTATGAGCCTTCAGACGATGCCAAATTTCCTTTAGAAAATCTCCAATTTCTGGGAAATTTTGTCAATATTGCTCTTCTAATTTATTAGAGGATTTTCTTTGTAATTAGATTAAAAGTGTCTGAAAATCTGAAGGAAAAATATTAATGACTTTGCCAAATCTCTCCCCCTCCCTAGGGTGTCCCTTACATGGGCGGAACGAGGAATTTTCTGTGGGAGGAGGCACCCGCACCGGGGGATATAGAATTTGGGCTGAGGGGGAACTGGGAGGCCTCCCCGGCAAATTTTTGAAAATTGGAACGTCTCGAGAAAATTTTTGAGCCATTTATCAATGGAAAATTAAATGGAATTAAATATCACAGATGACAGAAATTTTGCTGACTTGTTTTAAACATAGCATATCTTACTGTGGGTTTTAGTTCATTCAAAACATAACTCTGTTAGGTTTTATTTCATTCCCTATGCCTTTTACCTCAAGACTAATTAGTATCTTGGGCTCTTGATTTTTTTTGGAAGGGGCCGACCAGAATTGGGTGGAGGGCCGTCCCCCCCTATTTCCACCAATTTCAGCTTCATTGTCCCTTATTTTTGAAATTTGAGAAAATTTCAGCTCCCCAGGTCTCAAAACGTGCTATGAGGTGTAAAAAATAAGGAAAATTTTCTCCAAAATTTTTACCGATCTCTTAAGCGCCCTAAAGGGCGCCTTTGGTTCGTAATCGTAAAATTTAAAAAAAAAAAAAAAAAAAAAACCATGATCCCAACTCTCTAGTCCAAAAAGAGGACTGAAGACAAGAATGAGATCGAAACATGAAAGCTCCGGCTACACAGTGTCCTGAACGGTTGTAAACAACTCTTCAACGATGGATTTGGATATTTTCCCTCAAGAAGACTAATCCTTTCGTTAAATAAGCGAAAACAAGAGGTGTAGACACATGCGTCAAGTTGTCTGTATGAGAAAGAAAGATGTAAGCCTCAGGAATAGCCGGCGAAATTGGGTCGACAATGCTAAGAGGAGCCGAACCCACAGACGCGCCCGGTAAGCAGATTTACCTTTCCCCTGAAAATGGTAGTTTACGGCCAAAGCCTCAGAGATCCGGTGAAATGACCAAAATTTTGGTCCGAAGAGTTAGGTTAGGTTAATTTCCAGCTGGGATGAATTATTCGCAACCCTACGTCGGCAGCAAGAGGCTCGAGTTCACTGCAGGGTCTAAGAGGCGCGTCGGAGGGTGGTTACCGCGCCTCAACTGGTCATTCTTTCGGCCAGACTCAACTGGCCGACTTTCCGGCTACGGATACGACCAAACTGAAATTATTTTTCTAAAGCACCGCAATTTGGATGAATTCCGTAGTAAAACGACACTGATTTTGTCAATATACCAATTTTGACGTGCGCCCTTTAGGGCGCTTGAGAGGTCGGTAAAATTTTTTTTTTTGAAAAAACGTTCCTTATTTTATTAACTTTCTCAAATATCAAAAATAAGTGACACCCTACCTATCTCCCCTTGTTTTCTACGCCGACAAAGGAGAGACCCGAGAGAAAAGGACTGAAATGAAGCCCGAAAGTAATGTCAAACTTGAAGAAGACCCTTGAAAAGTTGTGACTAGTCGGAGGACTGCAATCCCTGGACTGCCACCCACTTAGGAACGAAATCATCCATAAAACCCACGCTGCCCCCATAAATTTCACTCTTGATTCTTGACAAATTCAATGTTTGGTAGTCTTATTTCGTTGCTCTGAAAATCAACGAGGGCTTTCGCCGGATACGGCTCTTTTGTAAAGGACACCGCAATCACACGCTGAATGTGGGAGCTGACTGTGGCTTGAATGTGGCTTGAATGTGGAAGTCATCGGCCCGATGCCTGAATTTTGCGCGTCACGCGCAAAATTCAGCAACGATTCTCAGCAACCATCGGACCAATTTTGAATTTGTCTGAACTATTCGAGTAGATTTGATACACATCTGGATGAAAATAACTCGAATTTGCTAAATTTCAGCCGTTGGGCGACGACTGTTGACTTCCACATTCAGGTGCTAAATTCAGCGTCTGATTGCGGCATGAACTGAGGATCGTTGGCGCCCATTTTTACATAAAAAATCTCATTTCTTTTCCCCATTTTCTACGCCGACAAAGGTGAGACCTGAGAGAAAAGGACTAAAGTAATGTCCAACTAGAAGATGACCCATGATAAGTCGGAGTCGACTAGTCGAAGAACCACAATCCCTGGACTGCCGTCCACTCTAAGGAGATGGACCAGTCCTCGTAGATTCTCTGAGCAATGGAATAAGACTACAAAACCTTGAATTTGTAAAGAATCACGAGGGAAATTTAGAGGGGCAACGACGGTTTTATAGATAACTTTGTCTCTAAAGTGGGTGGCAGTCCCAGGATTGTGGTCCTCCGACAGGTCACAACTTTTCAAGGATCCTCTCGTCAACTTGGACATTACTTGCAGGCAGCATAAATTAAGTCGATTGCTACCGGGTCTCTCCTATGTCAACGTGGAAAATAAGGGGCCCGTGGCAAAGGACGACATTTTCAATGAAAGAATCGGCACGGACGTTCATCAGTTCATTTGCGAAAATGCCGTATCCTGTGGAAGTCCTCGTCGATTCTCGAACAACGGAAAAAGACTACAACACCTTGACCCTCAAAGGTGCAATTTAGGGGGGCAGCGGGGGTTTTATTGATACTTTTGGCCCCAAAGTGAGCGGTCGTCGTGTATTTCTGGTATTCTAATAACTAGTCGTGTTTCTTAAGGGACCCTCGTCAAGTATGGCAGATTTTCGGGCACCATTTAAGGTGAATTTCCTGATTTCCCCCCGCTCTGAAACGAAAAAAAAGGGGATTAGGGGGTTGAGAGTAATACAACCTCTCCGTCAATTTTCAGGCCGCTTTCGCGATTACATTTTCGGACTCGATGCTAATTCCGTAGCTCGGAGATCGGAGCTCTTTCGGACTCTTCGCATTTTAATGAAATTTATTGAATTAGACTCCTCCCCCTCCCCGGTGGGGACCGTGGTGGCTCCCACACGTGGGGACAAATGAAGATTCAAGTGTCACATGTGGAGTTTCTGAGGACTTTCTAAAAGGAGAAACGGTCTATCCATGAGCCGTCGAACCTACTCTAATGCCCTCGTCTCACGATCAAATGAACTCGTCAAATGCAAGATGGCGGGTTCATCAACATTGACGGCCCGCTAACTTTTGATAGCTGACTTGCGCGAAAACCAGTCGCCATCTTGCATTTGATGACTATTTGATGAGTTCATTTGATCGTGAGACAAGGGCTTATGAAATAAAGGTGCAGATCCCCAAGATAAACTTTGGGCGGATAACATTTGGCAGGGGGATCGGATTGACTCGCAGTTTCCGCCGACTTTTTTTTGGCCCTTGTCATTTTAAATTCTCAAGTCGAAAACTGAAAACTGGACAGTACCTCACAAAGTTTTTCCCTTGATATGAAGAAGAACGCCGAAAATTTAATATTCCTATTCCAATTTTACCTTTTACCCCTCGAAAATAAAAGCGGCAAATCCGTAATGGCAACGAAGACTAAAACAAAATAAAAATAATAAATTTAAAATAAAACCCAGAAAATAAAAGAAAACCTAAGATATATGAGTACGCCAATTTAATGACTACATAATGGTGTTAGATATTTTCGATTGCATTCGATGGTTATTATGTAAAAAAGATCATGGCCGCAATTTCGAACGTTTAAGGTTTAGTGGTCCTTTAAAATTTTGAACATTTGAAAAGAGCTGCAAATTCAGACAGCCTAATCAGCTTCTGATCAAATAAAATCAGTTCATTGAAATATGTTGGCGCTTAAGATTTCTTGCGCGCCCCTCCCCCTCTCTACGATCGGTCTCTATCAGTGGCGTGGCGTGAATGATCGACTATCGACATCTCTCCATTTGAAGCTATGGTAAAGAATCGATTATTAAGATGTTCGTTGCGAACACCCTGTCTATCGATCCTTTTCCATTGGTTTAAATGGCAAATCAATTGATACATCGCAAAGCACGCCACGCCACTGGTCTCTATCTTTTCTCAGCGACACTCGCCGAAACAGAATCATCCTCAACTCTCAAACACGATTTTGGATCGAGCAGCCGATTTATGCGATAAAATTTACGGTCATAGTTTCCGGGTATCTCTCGGTTTAATCAACAACGCAGGAGCACGCCAAACGCGTGCGGAGGAGATGTAGAATGCGTGAGGAAACGTATTTATCTATTCAAGAACTGGAGTGCAACTATTTCCCCGGTGCCGCCGTTGATAAGTGTGTACCGCGGGTTGCGGCAAACCGTTCTAGGTAGAACGTCTTAGCTTTGTATGGCGGGTTGCGGGAAACCATTCGACGCAGGAACTTCGATCCCGCTTGTACCTCTGATGCAATATTTAATATTATACAGTATATTGTCTATTTTTTTAAAAAGAAAATTGATCCACGAACTTCCCTCCGCATTCTCTGTGAATATCTTTGAATGAGGTTAGTAAAGTTCAAAAAAACCATCGGTTAGATTTCTCTTAACGACATCAGCTGAAACTTGCAATGTTATAATCAGTGTAAATTTTTCCCCTTCATTATCAATAGAAACTGTGAATATATGAATGACGCCAAACACCCTACTTTTTGAGGGGCAATATTTCCTCTAATATTTGGCGTAGACTTTTCGCGCCGGGATACATTTCACCATTTTTTGCTCGAGTGAAAGTTTTGGCCATGAAAACACGAATCTGCTTCCAGCGCAATTGACCAAGTATAAAGTCGCAATTTTTCGGGGTGTAAATTGTTGTAAAAATAGGCCAGAATCTCATGGATCATAACAGTTGACGAAACTATTGGCAGTAGACATTAAAAGTTTGAAAAATAAAAATTAGACTCGAACAACATACGCTTACCTGAACATCAAACGATGTTCTAGAATGAGTCGGGGTCTCAGACCACGAATTTTATCTTACTTACATGTTTTCATGAATCCTTGTTTTTATAGACGTATTCTATGTTTCATTGTTAAACTGTATTTTGCGTGAAACTGTAAAAACGCGAACTTTAATTACAACGCTGCAGAATTTTTGACTAAATTTTTCTCTAAATACTTAATGTGATACTTCCTCAGGAGCTTCTACGACTTTGATTCTCCGTATAAAGAATATTCTGTGCGAAAATGTCAAGAAGTAGTGTTGGTTCGGACTCTTTTGATAAGGAAATATTGGAGCGGAACTTCTGGAAAAACTGCATACGAACTCCGTAGTTTTTTAGTTTCAAAACGAGGACAAATTCGTTAAAAAACGAGGAAAATTCCGCATTTTGTCGCGCGAGTAATGAGCAAGGACGATATCCACCATGCTTCAGCTAGGTGAAATGCTCCTCACTCTTGCTCTATCTCAAAAAAGATTCAGCAACATCGTTCTCGTAACTTTTACATCGCTTTTTTGGAACGGAGCATTCCATTACTGCCTCAAAGTTGTTCCATCCTAATACTCTCTCCAAAGTTTTCCTTCCTTGTATTTGTTCCCTTTGTCTAAACGCAGCGCAAGTGCAACTCATGCAGAAATGTACTTGCTTCGATCCATGTCTACACTTCAAAAATTGTACGTGCAATCATGCAAAAGAATTGAAAATTATGAAGGAAGACAAGAGCCAGTTTCATCTGATTCGGATTGTCACATTACAAGGAGTTACGAACCTCCCCGAAAAATGGAGTCACTCCGGACTGGATCGGCGAAAAACTGCAACAGACACAAAATCATGCACTATGAATATTGCATCGAAGGTGTGAATAGTGGGTCAATCGTGATAAAAAAAATACTCAAAAAGTTATAGATCTCTCGGCGTGACCTCAACTCAATGTATGCGCCTGAGCTGAACTCTATCCCCCCCCCTTGTATTCTGCCGTGCTAAGGAAGAACGTCGGATGAACATTCGAGAGTTGCCAAATTTCCTTCGATAAAATGTTAATTTTTGAGGAAAGATATGAATATTTGTCCTTGAAAATTTCAGGAGCTTTAGGTGAAATTGCGAACAAAATTATCTGAAAAATTGGAAGAAAAAATATTCATAAGTTTACCAGGAAATTCGTGTTTTATCAAAGGAAATTTGGCAACGCCTGAAGGTTCATGCGGCGTTCTTCCTTAGCACGGCAGTATTGGAGTTATACATTTTTTTACTCTAACTGAAACTTTTGAACTTGTTGGCCTTTTCCCCCCCGCAAAATTGGTAGTTTGGACCCATAGTTCCCCTTTACTGCATGAAGATTATGAAACTCACCCTCCTGTCTTGTGGTCTGTTATTTTCGGTGCTGATCCATTTTCCGCAATAATCATACTCAGCCTCGTCCTTCCATCTTAGAATGGAGCTAGATGGAGCTTCGGCCTCACTTTTGATCTCTCACATCATTGGTTTCACTCCGATCTTCAAGTCAGGCCAAGTCTTAGGAAACATAAATCAGATGTGTTGAAATTAGAGAAAAGAGTACTTAGAGTGAAAATGAAAATAATAATTACCCAAGAGTAATATCAGCTCTTAGGATAACTCGTAAAAAAAGAAAGTAAAGCTGGTAATTTTTATAGGTATGAAAGTGTGTGAAAAACTTGTGAACAATTCGAGCTCAGGAATTTTTTGTGATCAACTTCTGAACAAAAAGGTAAAAAATAATTGGAAAACTGAACTTTGATTTTCACGTATTTTTCATGTATCCAATTCTGTAAGGTGTTTCCTTTATATTATATTTTACTCATTTTTTTTATTTTTTTATTTTTTTTTTTGTTGCAATTTTTTCGTACATTTTACGCCGTATCCCCAATTGAGTTATCAATAACCATGTAAAAGCGTTGATTTTCCGTAATTCTTTTCACAGATCATCCAACATTTAACAATTTACTCTATTTTTAAGCATTTTAAAGTTGTAGAGCGAAACATTGAAAATTGAGAAAAATGTAGTCAGAATTTGCAGACGTCTTTCACTTGGGATGTCTGCGCATCAATAAAAAAGAAACCTCATAAATCCTAAAAAAAAATTACAATGACCCTAAATCTACCTTTGAATTCAAATTTTTTCGAAGAAAAACACTCATAGCCTAATTTCTTGTGAGGATGGATATTCAGAGGAAATTTTCATGAGACTGGGGGATCCAAACGTTAAATATCTCTGAAATCCCATAAAATCACATATTTTAAGGGATTTTTAGAGGGATTGCCTTTGGTACTTGCCAACATTCCCATTTGGTGTTTTTACCATTAACATTCAACCTTGTTCGACCACAAATCCGAATGTCATAAGTCTGCAAGCACTGTACTTACAGGTTCTTGAGTTTTATTGGATTGACACATACTTTTCTGTTAGACACTACAGACCTCCGTAATGTTGAGAAACACAGGATTGAGGACGCAAATAGCCCTGGTGGTGTGCTCTGTGTTGATTAGGTTAGCAACACAAGTTTTGGAGATTCCACCATACTGATTCTGTGTTGAAAACTTACATTCGCCCTCAGACTCGGACCTCTTGGAGTACATTTTTCCAGTCAAACTTCTAATTTTTACAAAATATATCGGGGTCATTCCATTGTAACGGGTGTGACAACAATTTAACTTTAAACAAGAATTTGAACTCTTTCTTGGGGTTTAATTAAAAAATTATCTGCAGTAGCAGAAAGAACTTTTTTCAAAGATCATTTCAGTTTATCAGAAATTGTTTTTACTTTGTTCCATTCCTCAGAAAAAATTAAAAGGCAAGCGTAACGGGTGTGACCGATTTTGGAAGTGAGTTTTTCCTCAGTGAGTGTAAAGTGGAAACTCAGCGAATTTTATGAATGTAAAAATCCGATTGAATTATATGATGAAGCCAAGGGTTTTTGCTTCAACTGCCGATGATCTGTTTTCGATTATCTGTTTTTCTTTCCTTGAAAAATGGGAAAGTTAACGGTGTAACGGTAACGGGTATAACGGGTGTAACGGGTGTGACGTAACGGGTGTGACAGATTGTCTCTCTGAGGTCCATCATTTCTGAGAGAGTTTAAAAGTTAAAAAACTTACTTTTCTGCTCATACTCTTATTGTAGGCAATCCTAAGCAGTAAATCAATCAACAGTTTGACGCATTTTAATGTAGAACATGCCAAAACTACATTTTTCTACAAGGTGGCCCAGACCTACCGTTTGCGTCACGGGTGTGACGTAACGGGTGTGACAAATTGTCTCTCTGAAGTCCATCATTTCTGAGAGAGTTTAAAAGTTAAAAAACTTACTTTTCTTCTCATACTCTTATTGTAGGCAATCATAAGCAGTAAATCAATCAGAAATGAGACGCATTTTAATGTAGAACATGCCAAAAGTACATTTTTCTACAGGGTGGCCCAGACCTACCGTCCCGGGGCTTTTCTTCGGGTAACCCAGAATTCCCATTTCGTCCCCGCGGTCTTGGACCTCGCATGGCCCAAATGAACCAAAAAAAAAAAAACCCTGACACGGTAGGTCTGGGCCTATAGTAAAGTGAAAATATTTCAATCAAATCGGAGAGAGTTCAACGAGTTCTATTTGAAGTCCTTTTGAGATAAGGTGTATTCACTTTAAATACTGAAATATAGCAAAAAAGTTGGCTATCCCTCTCATATTAGATGTATACATAACCTCTAATTATGCATATGAGTGTATTTCTTGTGATAACCATAGAAAAAATGGTGAGAAGTGAGGCAACATCTGCATAATTGAAGCCTCTTCTCATTGGTCACACCCGTAACGTGTCACACCCGTTACGCATTTTTGCCCATCAATTGTTGAAATACAAATTTGGAAAAAATACTCCAAAGCTGTACTTGACTTGAAGACGTACGGATAAAATTGGCGTCTCGAAATGACATGAATCAAAATAGTTACATTAAAAAACCCATGTTTTGCGTAACGGGTGTGACAGTCAGTGCACTAAGTTTTAAAAGTTACATATAATATACAGTAATTACTTTTGAAAATTGAAACTTTGCAGAAGCACATTGAATCAGTTTCTTGACAACTGCAAGCATAACCTGAAACTTGGTTTTGGCGGGAACACCAGAAAATTTTGCTACTAAACTGTCACTTTTTTTACAGTAGGATGAAGCTAAGCAACGGGGTTACAAAACACGTAAAAATTGCGAGAAAAAAAACAAAACGAAGGTAAACCACACATATTTCCAAAAACTAGGAGTATTAAGGAGTCCAAAAATAAATATCGTTGGGTCATTTGGAGGGGGAAAAAATACCTCCCGGACTACCTAGGCGTGGAATGACCCATCGGTAGTAAATATGATACTCACTCTTTTGCAGCTTTCTGGATGGTTTCCCGCAAATTCACCTGTGTTCCACTGGTTTGAAACATCCAGCGATAAACTTCCCTGCTGAAATTGAGCGTTTGCAAATTCGGTTAAAGAGATGGTCCCAGCTAATTGAGAGCGTTCTTCCATGAACGTTTCGAGCACTGAGTGTTGTTGGTAATACTCGTCGGTTACTCTTGTTCGTTTCCTTGGAGAAGCGTCTTTTACCATAAAGCGCCGGCTCTGCAAAAGAGTTTGAAAATTTTCCATCGGCTGCGAATCGTGACCATCTCAATTCTCGGTTTTTTTGGCGTCGCGTAAATGATCGATTATCGATATTCCCTCATTTGTAGCTATGGTGCGGAATCAATTATTAAGGTGCTCGCTGCAAACACCCTGTTTATCGATCTTCTTCCATAGGTTTAAATGGCGGATCAATCCGTACATCGCAAAGAACGTCACACGGAGAAAAAAAATATTTGCTAAAATGGCAAAAAATTGTTTGCGATTTCTGCAATTCGCGTTTTTGCGAAAATGTCCGGCGGTGAGAATGACAAAACAATTTGTAAAAATACTAATTTTCTTTTGCGTTACCGCTAATGCTTTTGCTAGATTGCAAGATGTTTCCTGAATTGCTTATGTTTTTGCTTTTTTTACTAATTATTTTGCTAAACTTATTACCTAAAGTCAATCGTTACTTTAGCATTCTCAATATTGCGATTTTCACTTCCTAATAAATCGCAGTCTTTACAAGATATATTGCGAATGAACAGATGAACTGTTTTAAAGAGGGCCCAATGAAGGTATCACTGATTTGCTCAATGACTTTTAAATGAGATGCACACAATATGCATTTTATAGTAATTTGAACGAATAAATGAACTGAAATGATCACTTTTAAAGAATACAAATTTCTATCTAAATGTATAAATCTCATTTGTTAGACGCAGCAATATAGACTTTTGTGGTATTTAACGATTAGATTTGGCAATGTTTTCCTGTTCAAATCATGCACACAAAAAATCATTGAAATCAATAAATATAAAGGAAAAAACATATTTTCATTCACTTTCTTCTATTTTGAGAATCAAAGCAAGAGGTGACGTATGACCTTCACTCAGAATTGCTCCAATACTGCTGTCGGAGCTTGTGAAAAAATTTAAACTTAGAGAAGCACAAACAAGCATAAAAACGCTTATTTGAATATTTTTTAAGTAGGAACAAAGGAGAATTGCAAGCATCTTACTTTTTATAAACTGCAAACCCGTATTTTGTCGTTTGTTTTGCTTTGAAAAAAATATTGAATGATGTATATCAACGGAAACCCAAACTGCTCAACTTTTATCTGCATATTCGATAAATTTAAACGAACCTTAAAGAGTAAGAAAAATCCATATTTTTTTCCCCACAGAGGGAACCGGTGAGATCATTCCAAGAAGAAAGAAGAAGAAAAAAAATTCACTCGGTCAGAGTCAGTCACCGCATTCGAGCTTTTTGATGTAGTTTGTGCGGACCTAGTCTCCCGTTTCTGGCGTTACGAAGGTAAGTCTCGTGAATAAGAACTTTATTACTGGTTTTATTGTCTCAAAAAGTTTCTCCTCGCCAACTTCCATCAAAAGAAAGTATATCAGCGAAATGAAGAGGAGTACATAAAGTAAATCGTATCGTATCGTGCATGAAATTATGACCAAACAGCTTGTCTGGTATGGTCATGTTCAACGAATGGCAGATGATAGGTTGCCTAAGAAGGTACTAGATTGGTTCCTCCTGGGAGAAGACGAGGGGACACCCAGCAAAATCGTGGATAGGTGGCATTCAAGATGAAATCACAAGATGCCATTTACCAGATGACCTCTGGATCGATAGGCAAGGATGGCGATTAGGTGTTGCAGAGAGCCCAGGCGCGCTGTAAAGCGACTCGAATGTATGCGCATAAAGTAAAAAGTGATTTTGAAATGAAAACGCATGCAAATGTGCTGCTTTCATTATCGCTTGAAATTTTCTTGCATCTCGCCCCCCCCCCTCTCACGTTTTTCTTTGACTCAATTTAAAAGGTCTCGGTAATAGGGATTTATCTTGATTTCCTTCAAAAGTATTAGGGACATGTAGTAACTGAAGTGATAACCTTGTTTCATTTACTGTCTCAATGATTAAATAATTAATTAAGTAGAAAACTTACTCCATCGACGCTCAGACGGTTCCTTTGCCTAGAAACAAAAGAATAATTTGGATAAACATAATTATAGAAAAATGTTCATTTGCACAATTTGCAAACCTTTGATATTATCTTATGATGCCTCTCCGTTAAAATCAGTTATTTAACCCTTAGATGCCAAAGACTTTTTCTATAAGCGAAGTCGTGAGTTATATCAAATTGATCCGTATTTAAAACATTGATTTTGATAGATGTTTAAGTGTTATCAATGTTATTTCTATGGTTTGAAGGTAAGAATTACTTATTTTGAAGTTTTCCCATATCGTTATCACACTAGCTTCTCACCCTCTCACCTACTCATCGGAAATATGTAACTCCCCCTGAAAAGATAGTTGGGTCAATTTGACCCGCCTTGAAATTTTTAGGGCGGGTGGTCGTAAAAAAAACCCCTGACACGACACAATTTTCACCAAAATACTAATTTTTAGACGTGCACCCTATAGAGTGCTCGAGAAATAGAACCGACACAACATAGAGCAAGGGAAAGGATGCACGTTGATGACGGCGCGGAGATACGACTATTCGGGCTTGATGGATGTCCGTGTTGCATCTTCAAAATTGAAGGCGCGATGCCGCGGAGGCTGAACTCTCAATGCCCCGCTCTTTACTTCCAAGGAGGTGTCACTCAGATTTGGCAGAAAAATCAAAAGAAGAGGCTCGAATAGTTCTCTCCATTCCCTGGCTGTGCCAACAATCATTTTTTTCTTTTTTTAATTTGATGTTTGATTATTTTTTCAGGATATATTTGTAGAGCTTTATCCAAGTCTCGTATGCACCGGCTTGACACAATCCACGGACCGCGTGTTTTTAGCAAGCCTCGGGCAGATTTGACCCGACTTGGGCATCTAAAGGTTAAATGTGGGAAATGAGAAAACATGAATCAAATCTTAAATAATTTCATACTTCCGTAGAATCGCGTTTCGTTCTCTATTATTGATAGAAAGTCTCCATACTTCCGGAACGAAGGAAACTTATTGTCCTTAAAAAGGTCCCTAGAAAATATTCAGACCGTCTCAATGAACAATCTTGTTCTCAAGAATTTATTAACAGTTTAAAAGAACAAACGAATATTTTACTTTCCCAAAGTTAAATATAAATTGCTTACTTATTTTTCTTTTAAAATTCTTAATTGAAAGCATCGAACAGTTTCTAATAATTGTAATCCGTGAACAATCCGTTCGAAATTGAACAAACCGCACAATCCTCTATCAGGAGACCATCTGAATATGGGATACCTATTTTTGTATTTCACATTGCGCGCGTGTCAAACCTTATCAATCGGTAAATCGTCACCTCCCAGCCAGTGTATCACAAGCGCCATGCGACGTTTAAAAATTTCCGCCGCCATTTTATTTTTTTATTGAGAAATTGTTTGTTGAATCTATTTGAAAATTTCACTGAATTAAATCGGCAGTACAAAGAAAATTCAGTTGAGTTTTCGGACAGCTTCGTTGAACAATGCCGGCGGAAATGTTTAAAGGTCGCATGGCGCTCGTGATATTTTGGCCGAAAGGCGACGAAATATTGCCGAAAAAAATTATTTTTATTATCTCAATCGTGGGACCTTGATCTTCACTCTTAAGACACTCCTGTCTGAATTTTGAATAGAATCGCGTCATAGGTGGGCTAATGGGCTTCCTGCTGTTTCGTTATCACGATTCAAACGGTCATTTAGACCGTGGCAGTGAATCCTGATCGTCGTGTAACTCATTCAAGAGCAGGTATGTTTTTTTTTTTTTTTTTTTTTTTTTTTTTTTTTTTTTTTTTTTTTTTTTTTTTATTCTTCAAATACATGTTACAACCACCTACTAGGTGTAAATTAACTTTTCTTTACAAATAAAGTAACTTAGAAATTGACTAACGTCTAATTTTTGTTTTTAACTTTAACTTACATAACCCATACTCGCATGAAATCCAGACTACACTCATACTTCTTAACTGTTACATAGATTAAAAGAAAATAAAGAAATCAAAATAATAAAAATAAATGAGCATGATAAAGATAGTGTGAACAGCAGGTATGTGAACACAATAGTTAATTTGTTGAGAAAAGTACCTCTTGCGCCCTATTCCAAGGATTGAGTATCTAGGCTCGAAATTGAGTGCTGTTTCTTGCATGCCTAATCCAAAATAGTGGTACTTGGACCGGTTTCTGCTACCCAGCCGGCGAGTTGTCACGCTCGGAAACTCTTTCTTCACGAGCTGTTGTACATGAAACAAAATAAGTATGTTGCTAAATCATTAAAAGTAAAATTTTGTTTGCTTAGTTGATAACATAATTAAAATTTCATAAAATTAGAAGGAACTTTCAATTCTGCCCTGTTTTTACCGATGCTTGTTTTCGATAAGAGTCGATTTAACCATACACCTCTGATCGGGCCAGTAAAAATCTGCTTTTCGATCTGGGCAAAAAAATCGAATTTGAACTCGAATCGAAAACTCTGTAATGTCTCAAAGAATTTGTTGACTAGGTAGGAATGATTTTTTTTTTTTTTTTTTTTTTTTTTTTTTTTTTTTTTTTTTTTTTTTTGTTTCTACCTAGTCAACAAAGTGCTTACAAAAGTTGTTAATCTTAATTGAAAAATGTATTTAAATATATCTTTCTGACACTAAAAGTCCTAACGATGGCAATCGTTTCGAAAAGCTTGCACAAGAATACAAAAGTTTTCATTTAAATTAATTCTTGCACATTTTTTTAGCATTTTGGCCACGTACCCCCTTATCAAAAATCTCGGTATTTAAATTTGATCTTTTTACTGTTCTTTTCGGTGGCACGACTAGATAGTTAAACCAGTGACGAGGCGTGAATGATTGGTTATAGATATTTCTCCATTTGAAGCTATGGTAAGGAATCGATTATTAAGGTGCTCGTTGCGAATACACTGTTCATCGATCCTTTTCAATAGGTTCAAATGACAGGTCAATCGATATATCGCAAAGCACGCCACGACGCACAGTGGAACGAGTCTTTGAAAGAAGTCGGACATTAAATTTTTCGCAAAAATCGTAAAAAACGTTTATCTCGACACAATTTTAATTTTTAGGAGTGCTATATGTAGACAATTTTGCGAGAAAACCAATGAAACTACTTTTAAAACACCAACATCTCATATTCATGGCGATGTACGCTTTTAAAGTTTTTAAATCATGTCCGACCTCTCCCATTGACTCGATCCACTGTGCGACTGCGAAGCCACGCTACTGGATTATTCTGCCGTGCGACGCAAAAACGCCGTAAACGCCATTTGACATTTTTCGGAAAAATGTATCATAGTAGAAAAAAACTTGTTTACCTTGGATGAATATTTTACAGAATTCTTTTGCAAATACTATCGAGAACTTAACCTGCAAATTTGAGGAGCATGGGTATAACAGTTTTTATTTTATAAAGTGTTAAGTTTCAAAAAACGAGGGGAAAATCTTGATGGATTTACGGCGTTCTTGCTTAGTACGGCAGTAATGCGAGGCAGAGAAATGTACAAAATCCAAAGGCACCGGTGGCGTGGCGTGAATTGCGATACATCGATTGTTACGCCATTTAAACTTATGGAAAAGGATCGATAAACGGGGTGTTCGCAGCGAACACCTTAATAATCGATTATTTACCATAGGTTTAAATGGCATAACAATCGATATATCGCAATTCACGCCACGCCACTGAAAGGTACCTTTCCAAAACTGGAGGCGTTGATGAGATCGTACGAGCGGAGTGAAAAGAACTCAGCGTAGTGATTGTAGAGAACGAGGCGGGGGATCGAGACACCCTCTGTGACGCAGTAGTTGCGCCTCAGCCATAGCAGGATAGCCCTAGTTGAATGAGGCACAGCTGAGTCTCCCGACTGACTTGATTCATTTGTCTCCCAACCTGTGGATAAAGAAATCAAGTGCGATAACTCAATGGGTGATGGTCGAGGGGCTTGGAGGACAAGGCGCATAGGTACAGTTTTTTAAAAAATTGAGTTATTAATGATTTCAAGTGATACCAGTCTTAATGCATATTCTGTGAAAATTTCGCTCCCAAATCCCAATTTTTAAGCATCAAAAAGTCAGTTTGAACCATCTTCCCGCAATAAGGATCCATGTAATTATCTTAATATTNAAGAAATCAAGTGCGATAACTCAATGGGTGATGGTCGAGGGGCTTGGAGGACAAGGCGCATAGGTACAGTTTTTTAAAAAATTGAGTTATTAATGATTTCAAGTGATACCAGTCTTAATGCATATTCTGTGAAAATTTCGCTCCCAAATCCCAATTTTTAAGCATCAAAAAGTCAGTTTGAACCATCTTCCCGCAATAAGGATCCATGTAATTATGAAACTTTAAACACGTATTTCTTGAAATAGCAAAAACTGCCCTTCTGCACCTTGTCCTCCAAGCCCCTCGGTCGTTCTGCGCGTTCTGTTTCCACTCAATAAGAGGGGGGGGGAGTATGTGGAGCAGATTGCGGATTTAAGGCAACCAACTACTCAATTTTTTTTTATTTTTTTTTCTTTATTCTTACAATATTATAATAAAAGACGGTAAGCTGATTCAAACGATTTATAGGTTATGCTTTGTAAGTGAGAAATAATATTAAAAATATTTCAAACATATGTACGTCAGTAGAAAATAAAGAGTATAATCAGTAGTAATCGGTAGGTATAACCAGTACCCTTTTTTTGTTTTCGTGCACCTGAAAAGGTGGGCTTCTCCGACTTTAGTTACACTTTTCTCAGGAACTACTGAAGATATCTTAACTTTTTTTAAATGAACAGCAAAGCAAGCGCTATTTGTAGAACCAGGATGGTAGCCTTGCAAGAATGTGTGTTTTCTGTTTCTAATTTCAAAATCATAAAAAAAAAACGATGCTGCGTAATATGACGGATTGTGCTAAAGATGTATACTTGCAGGGATTACAACTTGGCAACATTCGAATGATCATATTGCATTCCTCCTTTGTACTACCACGCAAATTAATTCGAATGAATGAACCGTGTGCATCCCCCACTCCCCTCGCGGCTCACTCCTCATGCCGTTCATGAGAACCAATAAAAACCGTGTTAAGAAAAAAGTAACATGAAAGTCAAAATTATGCCAAATTCCCCTCATGGAAGTTTTAAATTTGAGATGAAAAAATTTTCCCTGATATTTTTAGACAATGAAAATTAATTGTAAAAGACATTTTTTGAAAACGCGGAGGAAGAAAATTCAGAAGTTTTCCATCAAATTCGCATTCTGTCGCAGGATATTTGACAACATTTGAATAGTCATACTCAGTTTTTTTTTGGTACAGCACAGCGCTTCCTCATTTTATTACACACCGATCCCTCATCCGTCCCCTTCTTTCTCCCACGAGTTTCGCCACGCGCTGACCCTTCAAACTTTCATCATGTGCTAATCAAAAAACAATATTGAAGATGCAGTTTCGTTCCCTATTGGATATATTGATTTATTACGAAGCTATTGAGCTTAAGAACCCCGCAAAGCTTGCATTTCTACATTCTTGCTGCTAACAAGCTTTACGGTTTTGCAGCAATATTGTTTTTTCTACTTTTTTTCCCTCGAGTATCCAAATCTTTAGATTTCTTCCGAAGCTTTCATCTCAAGATCATCTTCCCTCGATGCTACATATTGACGGCTCAAGTCTAAAAATAGGTATCTCCATTACAGCGTTTGAAAATTTCCTTTCATGTTTTGAATTTCACGATGATAAAAATATGGCATATATGTACCCTTGAAATTATCCCTGAATATTTGCGAGGGGATGAAAAACGATCGCAGGAAGTTTCAACATATTTTTTAGGAAATTACAATGGATGACAACTTCAAAGTCACAATCATAGATATGGATTTCACAACTTCGGCCGTCGATATGCTGAAATCTTGGACCTTCATGGTTTGACCGGACTAATGATATCAATTTGAGCATGTTTGCAATAGACTCAGTGAAATGAGTGAGCTCAAAAACATCAAGCATTTTCATTGCAACCGTTTCGCAGATTTTTCAAATAAATTGGAACTAAAATTAAGATGAACTGGAAAATAATATCAATTACGTGTACATTTTTCGCTGCAGAGAAAGCGAAGGAAACATTCCCGATTTTGCTAAGTAAATAGGAGCTACGCACCTAAGGTGTAGCTTATACCCTACTGCAAATTCTGCATACATACAGGATTTTGAATAGAGACATTTTCCTCGTGTTTCTTCGTGTTATTTTAGAAATGGCATATTAGAACTAGCCGTTACCATCATGATGCCAAAATAAAAAAAATAACATGAAACGAAAAATCATGAAAAAATGTTGTTTGTTCATTCTATAATAAATCTAGTACTACTTTGAAATCGAGGCACTGGAAGCGAAAAGGGCACTTATTCTCGGTTGCAGTGTTTCAGAGTATCATCTGATATTTCATTCATTGTAAGGAAAGTGAATACATCCATTTTACTAAACATTTTACTGAATATTCCTCATGATTTTACAATTTTATATGAAGAGAATTCTGGAAAAACCACCCATTAAAGTCGTTCCCGAGGGATTAATTAGCAATAGAGATTCTGAAACACCGCAAGCGAGAAGGGCCCTTTCCGCATCCAGTGCCTCTCTTAAATTACCTCACACACTAATTTCTAAAGAAGAATATAAATCTTGTTCATAAATCTTAAATTGAATGCACTTTCAGCCACATTAGAAAAAGAAAATTAGAGACAATTCTCTAAACCTATAATTAATAACCGGCTTATCAGTTTTTCACTCCAAGTATCTTTTAACACCTAACTTAAGCAAAAAAGTAAGGAAGACTCGATAAAATAATAAATAAAAATTAAATAATACAAAAAATACTGAAGACTCTTCCAGCGGAGGAAATTTTATTGTAAAATAAATTTATAACAGTCAGGATAATCAGAATACCGACGAGGTATTCTCCTAAGATCAAGAGAGTGTTTAGGAAAAAATGTTGAATTACTCCCTAAAATGTAATACCTATAAAATTGAGAAAATTTGTGCGTTTGATCATGAGCGTTTGGTTTTTTGCGTCAGAATTTTCGGCGTCAAAGCTACCTGAGCTTACCATATTGTATAGAGTAGGATAGAATTTTAAGTGCTAATCTTTATGATGAGATAAATGATGAGCCTCTAAATGAAGTTCTTTTATTTTTTACAGGTTTTAGGCGCGTAGAACTAACACGTGGAGAAATGACGGAGCAGCGGACACTACCTAAAGAATTCACTCTGTTGGTGTTCCAAGTAATATGGCTCCTCATCATGCTGATACCAGCGTGTCTTTGGGCTTTGTTGATGACAATCTTACCTTCGAGGAGGAAGTCACTGAAAGATGAAGTTGTTTTGGTAATTGAAGTTTTCCTTTTTTCCTATAAAAAATCCGAATATCCTCTGAAATACAATATCAGGATGGTGAAATTCCCGAACCGTGTATCTCGGCTTCTGATGTCACAGACTTCCCACGTAGCATTTTTTAACGGATTAAACGCGTTATTTTAAAAGTAAGTTGCGATTTTCCTATACGATTTTTTTGCGATAAAATCGCGAGGATCATCAACATCGGAGCGATTATTCTCATTCTTGTCGCAATTCAACTTTATGAAATCGCGTTTGATAAAATCGAAATTTTATCTCTATTTATCACGACTCGCGAGCTCTTTAACTAAAAAATACGAAATTTTGTGGACAAGAAAGGACGTTTTAAGTCAAAATAATATCTCAAGATTTTTTTTTCCAGTGTTATTCATTAAATTAATTTGTAAACGCATTGCTCAATAGCGAATGCCAAACGATCAAATGAAGTTATCAATAGAACAAGGTCAAATGCTGTGATTGGTCCAAGTCATCGAATAAGCCTATCATAACACCTAACCTTGATATATAGATAGCGAGGTTTGATCGCGTGACATTCGCTATTAGTTAACGAGAGAGTTCTTTCAACAGTTAATCAGTGATTAATCAATCTGATTCTATCATTTATATTACTAACGGATAATTCAGTTTTATTATGATGACAAAAAAAAAAAAAAAAAAAAAAAAAAAAAAAAAAANAAAAAAAAAAAAAAAAAAAAAAAAAAAAAAAAAAAAAAAAAAATTAGTAGCTATCCAGGCCCTTAAATTAAATCAACAGAGAAGCCTTATTGAAATAGTTAAACATCTTAATCAAAACATTAACATTAAGTAAAATCATCATAATGACCTCATTTGTGGTATCAAACTTCAGTGACTCTCACTAAAGATAAACGATTTTATCATGATTGATTTAAAAGATCAACACTTACTTTAAGCTGTTTGATGATCTTGAATTTTCTAACCAAACAGAAAACCCAAACTGAAAACCCCCTTAGAGAACGATGGAATCCTAAGGATAGAAAATTTCACCCTTCGAGTTTCTACAAATTTCTTTCAAAATCTGCGCAGAACTTTTTTCTTCGTACAATTAAACGCTATCGGATTTTGGCTCCAATAAATCACCACGAAATCTACTCGCAGGCTCTTCCAGAATATCAGTAAAACCCATTCAGCGAATTTTATTTAGAGGTAATACTTTTGCGCCCAAACCTCCCAGGTCAGGGCCGGATTTAAGGGGTGGCCACATGGGACGCGGTCGATGGCGGCAAATCTAGGGGGCGGCTTTTACAATTTTTTTTAAATGTAGGTATAAAAAAAATCGGATTTGGAAAAAAAATTACAAACGAGAAAAGGCGACAAAATCTCCCATTTTCTGAGAGAATAGTAATTTCTAATTTTGTCGTCTTTCAGTATTACAAAAGACAGCACCTTTAATTAGTCGAGTTATAAGAGAGAAACCAAACATGCAATTCGGCCTGGAACAGCGCGGTTTAGAGAGAAATGATGACGTGGACTTGAGATGAAAAGGAAAAGCCCTCGGCGCGGCGGTCGGCATGCAACACTTATTAGCGCCTACGAGACTGCATGAATACTTCACGCATTGCATCGAACACAGTGCGGTCACTGCGGTCAGCGTGAAACGCATGGCGCCTACAAGTCTGTGTGAATACTTCACGCATTGCGTCAAACACAGTGCGTGCAGCAGCTGTCGGCGTAAAACACACAGCGCCTACAAGACTGGTGGAATACTTCACGCATTGCGCCAAACACATAGTGCAGTCTGCGCGGCGCGGCGGCGCAAGTTAAAGTCATTAAACCACATTTATGTTCGTTCTTTCATAATTATTTCGTTCATTACTAATGAATGGAAGGCCTCGTCCACACAGGGATAGGTTTACGGAACTTAACTTTCCCGCAAAGTTCCGTGAACTTTTGCTAATAGTGTTGACAGGGCTTCTCCAAAAAATGTGTCCAACACGAGTAAACGCGTCTTATGCACCCCTCTCCCTCCGGCACGTTTACTTGATGGTTTTTATTAATGACTCAAAACGAATGAGAAGGGGCGGCAAAATACAGGCGGCCCATGGGCGGCAAGTAGGTAAATCCGGCTCTGTCCCAGCTGCCATTTTATTTTGAGTAATTTCGATTCGGTGACTTATGAATCGCAACGTTGGTACCCAATTTTGGTACCACCTCGCGAGGTGGTCCTAAAAAGGTTCGATCTATCGAAAACCGACGGGTCAAATCTGCTAGCAACGGTGTCCCTTAGTGTTGATGGTTGATGAGACAAAACCGGGCAGAACTAGATTACCTTTATGGACAGAGTATGGCCATTCTTATCTTTTTACCACAGGAGAACTGTGCCGCTTTTTAATCGGTCAACGGGTTTTTAGGCTTCATGATGCTCTTACGGCCATAAATAAACAAACAAGACTTACCGCAACATTGATAAGAAGCTAAAATTTGAAAAAAATTCAATTATACAGCCGTAACAATTTAAACCAGCATATCTATGAATAACACATGAAAACACTGTTGAATCTCCTTTCGCCTTTACCACAGGAGGATGTAAGATGTGCATAACCTCAAACTTCTTCTTCTTCTGTTGGTTTACTGGCTTATATTCCATACGTGGAAAACCTCAAACTTGCTTGCTGATAACAGCCATCTTGTTTGCAAGGCGGATAAAGAATGGTGGTCGCATTTCGTACCCTCTTGGCGTCACACGGCAGCGGGTACGTTTCGGGTACATCCTACTTGCATGGCAAAGCATGTACCCTCAGCGCGTCACGGCCTTTAAAATGGCGGCTCAACTCGAAATGCGACCACCCTCCTTCATCCGCCTTGTCTTGTTTGTTCATTTACGGCCGTAAGAACATCGTGTCAGCCTATTCTCTCGCGACCAATGAAAAACGGGCACAGAAATGGTCATACTCTGTCTATAAAGGTACTCAAGGCAGAGCTTTCCAAAGAGATTCAGAACTTTGAATAAAATTCGCTTATTGCCTAATGTCATTTTTGGACGATCCTATGTATATATCGCTTAGTGTCCATTGCACAACAGTGATTTCCTCTACATTTGTGATTTTCGCACAGATCACGGGGGCCGGGAACGGGTTGGGCAAGGAGCTGGCGATGCAGATGGCAAAGAAGGGATGCAAACTGGCTCTGGTCGACATAAAGGTGGAGGCCGTCACCAAAGTGGCCAACGAGATCAATTCAAGGCACGGGTGCGTGGCGAAGGCCTACATCGCCGATCTAGGGATCCCTGAGGACATCTCGACCTTGGCGCAAATCATCTCGGCCGACTTCCAGCGAGTCGACATCCTCATCAACAACGCTGCCCTCTGTTTTGGCGGCGTCACTACCCATGAGCACAAGGACCACGAGATTGAAGCTATGTTCAGGGTCAACGTTATGAGTCATTTCTGGGTAAGCAACGTCGTAATACCTCCTTGAAATGGATTGCATTTTGCAAAAAGGAACCACTAGCATTGCAATGTTGCTAAGATTGTGCAACTTCTTTTGTCTTGGAGGAAAAACCCGATTATCCCTTAATAGTTTCTACAGTAAAAGTTCGTTAAGTCAAATTGTCTGGGGACCAATGAAAAATTCGACTTAAGCGGCAATTCGAGTTAGTCGTTTCTCCGCTTAGCTCGAAATTAGCGTGAAAATCGCAAAAATTCGACTTGAGCGGCAATGCCGCCGCTCTGCGAGTTTTCTCCGGTGCGGCGGGTTCATAATGGAGGTGCGTACGCTGATAGCAATATTATGAAGTAAACAGATCGAACGTCAGGTGAAATAGGTGCAGACAAGTAAATGAGGAGCACTAGGTAGAGGGTTCCCGGAACTAGTTCCGAATTTTGGAACTTCTGAGAATTTCCTAACTTTTCCCCAGAACTTTAGAAATTCCCGACATGTTACGGATTTTTTTGGATTCTCTGGAGCTTTCTCGGAAATTTTAAAAAACTCTAAGAAGAATCCTGGAACCTTTGACGCTCATGGAATGGGAGGAATTGGAACAAAAAAGCTCCGAAACCCGGAACTTTTGCCGGACATGAAATGGGAGCACTGCGGACAACTCCTATCAATGCATTTTTTGTGTTTTTCGTTGTAAAAATCCGGATTTTTCGAAAAAAAATTTCGACATAAGCGGCTTTCCACCCGGCTCAAAAATTCGCGAATTCGTCTAAAGCGTAGTTTTTTTAACGTTGTTCCATATGCAACGTCGCGAGACTGAAGAAAATTTCGACTTAAGCGGATTTTCGTCTTAATCATAGTTCGACTTAACGAACTTTTACTGTATTTTAGTCGCTAAAAACTGTAAATTTAAGACAAAAATTACCATCTAAATTTCATAGTTTTTCACAATTTCCGCAATTTTATTGGAAAGGATGAAGTTGCACAATCTTAGCATCATTGCAATGCTAGTGGTTCCTTTTTGCAAAAGGCAATCCAAATACAGCTCTACACCGAAATAAAAGGATGCTGACTTAACATACTGGATGTAAAAAGTGTGCAACAACTCACAAAACGCTAAATTAACCGCCGGAGCGTTACAATAGCAATGTCAAGATGTAAAACTAACTGTTGTGGCGGTTAACTCAGCGTTTTGTGAGTTGTCGCACACTTTTTTAAATCCAGAACATTGAGTCAGCATCCCTTTTTTTCGGCGTAAGAACATAATTGGAGCGCAATGGGGTGAACAACTTTTTGGAACACCTACAAAGCATTTTTGAATATTTTCTTCCCGGGATCTGTATTCAGCACAACCAGATTTATGGTCATGACAACTAAAATTATTGATGAGTCGACTGAAATTATTGGTGCGAATACCTGAATTTCATTGGGAGGGATTCCGATCCACAGAATCACGTTTCTTCTATTGATCTCTCCATACAAAGGTTTTAATGACTCTGTTTTGTTATGGTGTGCCTAATGTGCATTCATTAAAAAATAAATATAATGTGCATAAATAAATGTGCATTCATAAGCGTAACGAACCACTTTTTCCAGTGGCGTGGCGTGCTTTGCGATGTATCGATTGATATGCTATTTCCACCAATGGAAAAGGATCGATAAACATGGCGTTCGCACAAACACCTTAATAATCGATTCTTCACCATGGCTTCAAATGGGGAAATATCGATAATCGATCATTCACGCCTCGCCTTCGGCTTTTTCTGCCGACTTCCGGCTGTGTGATATTCACAATTATTTTAACCACGTGATCAGGGAAAAGACGCCACAGACTGTTCTCTTGCATTGAAAATGGTGACGGATGAAAGTTAAGATGAGCACTCTGCCAGGCAAATTTTTGCAAATTACTTCCAGAAGTAACTTTTACACTAAAGGAAAGAGGGAGACACAGTGAGGAAACATGCAGTCTCTAAAAATGTCGTCCTTCTGATGTTAGAGCATATCTCAATATTTCCACGTGAGCCATGTTCTCTGTAAATTTCTTTGCTTCCGGAGCTCAAGCTCACGTGAAGATAGACTGATATAGTGGCCACGTCTTTCGATAATATGCGCCAAAATAATCGAAGTCTAATTATAACCAGTTTTAACTTTGCCGCGTTTGGAAGCGCGGTAAAAATAAAACAGCTACTTAGAGGATTGAATTCGTTGAGTTTGAGGTTGTTTTTGTTTACAATTCGACCTGCGAATATGTCGATCTATCTAATGACGTAGTTACTAAATCAGTCTATAGAAATACGCCGTTACGTAAGATGAGCGATGAAATATATTGTCTTGGAGAGCTTTTTAAAATTGTACAAAATCAGAAGATGACCAATGACCATGTTCATATTTGTAGATGATCCGAGAATTCCTACCGGGTATGCTGAGTCGAAATCATGGGCATGTCGTTGCAATATCTTCCGTTTTAAGTCTCATAGGAGGTCACGACGCGTCTCTCTACACTTCAACAAAATGGGCAGTCACAGGTCAGTTCAGAAAGGCTTGAATTTACATACGTTACTGATTTTTAGTGACATTCCCAGTTTGTCACTTCTAAAGTGTAAAAAATAAGTATTTTATGTCCATTTTCATACGCACCTCAGAAATATGTTTCTAAAACTTTTCAGACATTGATTTAAACTGATTAAAAAATTACTCTGTAGCTTTAATTTCTTTTAATTACTTTTGGTTTTTAAAAAATGATAGAATTTGACTTTAAAACGTATGAAAATGCATGCAGATCAGCATAAGTTATCCCTTTAAGCATCTAAAAGCCGATGTTAACGTATAATTCTGATAAACGCCTGGCATTTTTTCCATTTTTAAGGTATGATGCACTCTTTGCGAGATGAACTCGAGAGAATCCCCAATAATGCAGTTCAGATCTCTAACGTGTGCCCATACTTCATTAGCTCTGGAACGTACGTGTGCAAATTATGGAGTAATAGGTAAATTATTAAAGCTAATTTTATAAGTTACGAATAATAACAAACTTGTGACACTGTGACAGCCGTATCTTGTTTTCGTAATTTTTGACATGTATTTTTGGATAGAATCCATGGACCTTACATTTAAGCGGGTACTACTGAAGACTGAAGAGATTCAGTATGTTTTTCCTTTTCTTTTTTTTTATTTATTCATTGATATTTGGGTTATTCATATGCTTTGTATGAGATACGATGTAAAAGCTGATGTAATCATCATTATTTTTTCTCGCTCAGAATTCTCCTGATAAATATCTAAAAATTGCAGATTATCAGGATAAGCCTAATTCTCCCCCCTCCCCTCCACGGCGGGCTTTTCTGCAAGATGAGTTTTTGGGATTTTTCCCATCTCTTTACAGACACATTTCGAGCTCTATTACAGCCAGAGACTTCAGTATTTTATTTCTAAAAGAACTAGAATTTCATCTCTTATTTCCGCAAGGTGATGATTGGCATATGACTTTGATTTATTATATGAAAAAGAAAAAAAATCTGTCTAGAGAAAATACCAACGGATCAAACCGTCGTTTTTTTAAAGAATGTAGTTCAGTACACTTTGCGGACCCCCCCCCCNAAAGGGATCAAATTGACCGGCCACTACAGCCTCTTAGTTGTAAGTACCTAAGTATGCCAAACACCTGCAGACTTGCAGATTTTTAATATTAAGTCGCATCGAATACGGTTTGAATCAATTGCAACTATGCAGTTAATCATCTGCATCATGAAACGTGTCAAATTATATATGCTCGAGACAGACAAAAGTACACGGAAAAAAATGGATTGTTGTTTTAACAATTAAATTGTTAAAACATAAGTACGACATGATCAAATGTACATTTTCCAGTAATGGAAAGCTAAGCTAACCACGGGGATGGTCAAATTAGCATTTTTATTATTGTAAAACCCGCATTGAAACATGTCGGACAATTTCTTTAACTACAAAATTGTTAAATCAGCAATTACATTTTTTCCGCGTATGTCGACGTTTTCTTAAACGTTTTAAATTTTTCACAATTTATCTGTAATATGAAATTCTATTGATTCTCCTATATTTTAAATACGAATTGGAATTCAACATACTTGGAATTAAACATAAAATTTCTTCTTTATCATCACCCATGAAGCCTCTTTGTTTTTTCATCCTTTGTTAGATTGCCAGACGTATCATTGGAGTATGCTGCGAAATGTGCAATTAACGGTATCGAAGAAAATAAGTTTGAATTCACAATCCCATCGTATCATTACCCTTTTTACCTGGTGCTAAAGTAAGTTTGGGCAATATTTCGCCTCGTTACTCTATATCATCCTATACGCGTGTAAAACTATGTAATTATACTTTATCTTAGTTGAGACAACGTTGAGACATCATTTGCAGAGGCAACGTGTAAGTTTTGAAGTGACGCTCAGATTCTGTACCTATTAAATTTGTCGCAAACCGAACAAACACCATCCTGATATTTATTACAAAAAATTGGGGAAAATATGGGAGATTTTTTGGGTAATATTCAAGCAGGATCCTCTTATCATCTACCTGCAAATTGAGGACAAAGTTGAACAATCGCACAGCATTTGAAATCTTGCACATCATTTCTACGATAAATGACTCACAATCAGTTACGAAGCGTTAGAAGCTTATTCTTACAAGACAATTTTATCTGATGATTTTGCATTCTTTAAAGTTTTACAAAGAATTTTTTTGAGATGGTAAGCTGATGGTAAGATGGTTAAAAGCTTACTCTTCTAAACAATTGTATCTTATAATGTTGCGTTGCGTTCTTTAACATCTTGAAAGAATGTTTTTGAGATGATATAAGAGAAACGGCAAAATTTGGAACAAAAGAAACAGGAGCTCCAAATGATCACAAAAGAATATTGCATGACGTTTGAAGCGAATTTTCATCGTAATTTGGTTGTGCACTGAATGCATTAGTTATGTTAAAAAGTACACCGACAGATCGGTTTGTTGGTGAAAATGTTTTCTGTCTGGTTGACATACGCCAATGATTTGGTATGGTATTGTGAAAAGGATCTGGAAATGGAACAGTTGATTGGCTCTGTTGTACGCAAGAAATACAGGCAACTGAATACAGTGTATTCAAGAAAGTGTTATAAGAAAATGTATTCATTAGAAAGTGTATTCAATACACTTTTTTAGGCGAAATCGCATGAAAATCAAGTTGGGCACGTCAGAAAAGTCTGAAATCCATTTCTTAGTGCGCATGCGCAATCTGCGTGGTATACAACACTATCTTCCAAGTTTCCCGCGTCTGCGGACAGTTTTTCCCAGTCACCATGCACCGACCAGGTTTGCACAGACAGAAGAGTCAGAAAAACTAATTTGAGTAAACAAACGATTTCACCACCTTTTTATAATGTATGATTTCAGGCGTTTTCAAGCGGTTTTTTTTCTTTTTTTTTTTCGTTTTCTTCCTTTATTTTGCGAAAACAAAATCCCTAAATGAATTAAAATCTTACGCAAGGTGAGTTTATAACATTCGCTAGATTGTTTGCTTATTTAGGTTAGGATTTGCTTATTTAGTATTTCTCAGGGCAAACCTGACTGTACCGGCTACTAAAAAAAAAAAGACTGCTCGCGTACGCGGTAATTTTAAAGAGAGTGTCACAAACTGCGCAGATTGTGCGCTAAGGAGTAAATTTCAAACTTTTTTAATGTGACTAACGTGATTTTCGAGCTAATTAATCATTAGAAAATGCATCCCGTCGGATGTATCTCTTGCCAGACCCACTGTGCGATGGGTATAAAACTGTTAATCCTCTAAGAAAAGTTCAACTTTGTCACCCATTACCGTTTCCTTGCATATTTTATTGTATTTTTGTATTATTATTTTTTTTTAACTTTGTCAATCAGTTTATTTGTATGTATTTGATCGATTTTTATCCCCTCTTTGTTTTAGGATTGTGCCTCGAAGCATCGTTAAATATTTCCGCAAAATATTTTATGCAAACGCGACACCTCTAACCGAAGGAGAGAGAGGCATAGTGATCCCTCTAAAATCAAGAGTTAAACTGGTAGATGGATGTCATCATGATGACCGCTAGCAATGTCATCGTGATAATTAGTAATGTTTTCCTATGTCTTTGAAGTGGCTTAAAAGATGAGTTAAGCTGGTAAGTAGATGAAATCAGGTCGGAAAAACATGAGGAAGAAAAATATTTTTAGGTTTTTACTCGGGTCTTAATCTATAGGTTTCCATTTTCTTCCTCCCTGACACTGTATATTCTTCTATTACAGGAGTAACTTTTTCTTCCACGCAGTAAGGTTATAAGCTTGGCACCTCGTGTGCCAATTTTTCAACCCTCCCTTTCTGCTAGAGAGATAAGAATGACTAGATTTAATTGATTTGTTATCGCTGTTCTTTACTCATTTTGTGTAATTGTGTTCACCAAGTTCCTTTATTAAGTGTAAGTTCCTTGCAATAAAAGAATTAAGTATTATCTTGTTATGTTCCATTCCGTTCTATATTTTCTGTTCATTCTTTAAGAAGGAGCTACGGCCACAGGCCTTCACTGGAAAAAAAGTCATTGGATCTAGAGTCTAGACTCTTAAAAACATCGACAAGAAAAAATACTCTTGATTCAATCAGATTTAAGCTTAAAGCAAGAACCAAGCCTCTTAATTTGAGCGGATTTCCTTTGGATTTAAGCTTAAATCTGATTGAATCAAGAGTCTTTTTCCTTGTCAATGTTTTCAAGAGTCGATCTGGACTCTAGATCCAATATGTTTTTTTTTTTTTTTTCAAGTGTTAAGCTAGAGGTATGGTTCGACTTGACATATTTCTGACTGTTGATTGTCCCAAAATACCCGGAGAACGTTCCTCTACCCAAGTAGCACAGAACCTGCAGATCGCAAAAAATTGTATTTAAATTGTAATTATTGGTGCTGTAGCGGAGTGTTGTGTATGTTGCCTATCCACTGATTGAAGGGGCACCTCTTGTCGTGTCGCGCATCGGGCCTCGCTCCTCGCGCCTCGGGCCTGACGTCCCTTCAAAGTACCCTAAGAATTACTATTCTGTCTTTGTCCCGTACATCAAGCACGGAGTTTTTAATATGGGAAAACAACTGATTTGTAGGCAGTGTTTCGATTACATTCATTTAGCTACAGATTGCGGCGCCACGGAATAAATATTGTCTCATTCAGCCACAGATCATAGGTGCGGTGTGGCTGCACGAAACAAGAATAATGATTGTGGAAAAATGCAGCAAATTTTGTTTCGTGGCACCACGCGACGGATATTATCGTTAAAATTAGCCGTAGTTTCTAGGATGATCTTCCAACCAACTTGACTAATTAAAATTTGCGTTATTTCCTCCCATATTTATTATACATTAAATATCAGCTGGCATTGATGAAAAAGTTCGGACTCTCCCATTATCATTTAAATTAAGTAAACTGGATGGAAGCATGGAATGGAAATGGAGCATTTTCGTGTTACCGAGTTGGTGTGTTTTCGTTCTCACTAATTCAATTGCAATCATCAGCCAGCCAAAGTCGAAGAAGTTAATCGAGTTTATCTAATCTGAAGTTAATTGAAGTTACCTGAGTTAATCTGATAGTTGATTCCATCTTGAGGGGCAGTGGCGAGAAAGCTAGGATTTAACTGATTCAGGTCCGGCCAGGAGCACATTCTCGTATTCGGAAAAATAAATTATGACATACCGAACGACGAACGCGTGCACGCAAGACAGATAACGCTTGACAGCGACAGGTGGGATCGAACTGGAGCCTCTGGAGACGCGAGGACGCGACCGCGACCGTAATCTCGACGAGCAGGACCGGAAACGCTGTGATTTTTCATCCCCGAAGAGAAGCTCCGTGATTGGGTGTCCCCCTGGAGGCTCGCGGACTGTAGGAGTGCTTGACAACCAATGACGCCTCGTCACCTCGAGAGATACCGAGCCGTCCCGATTGGCTCCTGCCTCATCGCGGAGGCGAAACTGCGTCCTTCTACGCCTTCGATCACGTTTCCAAGGGGGTTCATTGATAAAAAAAAAAACTGTGCGTTTTGACGTCCGAGTTAGAGGAGAACGAGGATACAGGGAGGGTCATAAAAACCAATGATGGATGAATGCGTGATGATGTGACGAGATTTTAGAATTGTGCTCGGTTCATACTAGGGGGCCGTTCATAAAATACGTAGCGCTATAAGGGAAGGGGAAGGGGTCCAGGACAGGGTGGCAAAATTTCATGAAAAATAAAATCTTGAAATTTTACATGAAATGTTTCATGAAATTTCAGAAATTTATGAAAGACATTGAAAAATACCGGTTCCTTCCCATGTTCCGCAAAATGTAAAAATTGTGACTTCTTTTTAATTTTGTGTGTTTGAGTGCATGTTGCATACTCTGGTCCCTGACACATATGAAATATTTCACAGCCTCGTGAAAGTTCATGAAATATTTCACTGAAATTTCCAATCTTTCATTTCTTTCTTACGTTTCATGCCACCCTGGTTCAGGATAGTGTTACGCTTTTTCGTTTTAACGTTTTACAGAATAGGGACCCACTTCATTAAAGCGTTAAGAGGGGGTGGGGGTTAAAGCTGATACTTTGTCATGAAAAATAAAACAATTTTGTATAGAGAACTGCAAGAATCACAAAAATAGTTAGTAGAATCATATGAGTAAGTGTAAAAAAGTTTAAATAAAAGGAAGAGGAAAAAAGAAAAAATACTGAGCTGAACCTCACATAACACAGAGGAGGGTGTCTCTAAGTCGCAGAAAAACTCGGCCTAACTGTGCCTGCCGGAAGGAGATGTGGGGGTTGAGTGCAGCGCTTAGGATTGAGTTGGCGCAGGATTCGCAGAGAGGGGTGATGCAGTGATGCAGGGATATATTCCATGGAGAATATGCCATCTTATATAGAGAAATATTTCGCTCCAAATCTACTGAACTGTCAAAAAGTTTGTAAAAAAGTGAAGAAAATCGGACGAAATCTATTGGAATCAGCCTGATTATATTTCATATTGCCTAGTGTCCCCATAGGTTGTATTAATTTACAGTGAAACCAAGCAACAAACACCTTAGATCTTTCCATCAATATCCTTGATTGTGAATCATGTACTCCCAAAATTTGAAGGCAGCATGTTTCTTAATTACTCATAAAGAAAAGAAAACATGAGAGAAAATTAGGCAATAATGTCGGATAGAGTTAGCCGAATTCTGGTTAATGTTAAAAAAAAAATCCTATTTGACGAAAATAATCGGTTCTTGAGTGTTTCATATTTAATACTGAGCCACCCTGTATGCGTCGAATCGAAATGTTCTTATTGACATTCCACCCTTGGGCATATCAAGTTCGATTGTATCACCCCGTACCTGGAATTATTTACAGCAACATTCCAATATCAGCTAATGAAAGAGCAGCCCGGGTATTCGTTACTGCTTTTCCCGTTACAATAAGTTAAGCCTGATGAAAACCTAAAAATAAAAAATGTATGAGAGCCTATTCATGTCGCGGCTTCTTCCTCTAGAGAAAGGAAATTATTTATGAGGAAAATATGTAATTGCCTTTTATTTTTAGAATTTAATATATTGAACACTGGTATCCTCGTGTAACATCTCAAGATAACTTTCATATTAAATTTCTGGGGAAAAAAGGGGACTCGATCGAAGCTCTTGCATGCGTGAAGAATTTGCGATTTTAAGAATTGATTCCCGTGTATTTCGCGAGGAACACGATGGTGCCGTTGGTTTTCTCTGAAATCAACTCCAAAGCTCTAAAAAAGCTCTCGAAGTTGAGGCCGTAATGGAGGGAATATCCCTCGCTATCCTTAGAGTCCACCTCTACACCCAGACAAACTATCTATGTAATGCAAAAATAGGAAGCAGATACACTAACAGGGTTGCCACCTTGTTTAGGGACTCCAAAAGTGAAAACACGGCATTCTTGCTAATGTATACTCACTCCCTAACTTTGCGTAGAAAGTTTGTCTTGATGTAGAGGTGGACTCTCAGGGTGGCGTGGGATATCCGCGCCAACTTTGAAAGCTCTTTTTTGAGCTTTGAAGTTAATTTCAGAAAAAACAGTGAAACCATCCTGTTTCTCGCGCAATTTTACTTAGAAACCAGTGCTTAAATCGCAATTTCCTGACATATGCAAGAGGTGTATTGGAGAAGGAAACAGATGGGTTCTGATCCCTGAGTTTTTTACCGTAGATTTACCAGAAACTTGTGATGAGAAAAGTCTTTATTATGCGTTGGTTACCCGCTCAAATTTCCATCAATTTCCGATCAAATGGTGACTGGTGCGCACCATCTACCATCAAATTTGTGGCCTGCAAAAATTTGTTGGTAGATGATGGAGCTGTGGGGCTCATCCTTCATCTGATTTCCACACAACCGTGCTCATTTCAATCAACACGCTGTTTTAATTAATTTTACTCATCAATCTAAATAACTATCGACCGCCATCTTGGTCATCATTTTGATCGGAATTTGACGGAAATTTGATCGTGTAACCAGGCCATTATGATATTTAGCTTGAAATCAAAACTGGGTTTGCAGTCCAATAATACAAAATTTACATGTATAGCGCAACTTTGGGAACATCATGTTAATGCTTTATTTAAAATTTACAATGCTGTGTCATCAAAACAATTTTCACACTTCAGCTAAATTTTTTACAAAATGCTTGTGTCATTATAAAGTTTCACTTTCAACACATGTCGAAAATCCCTTGAGTCCTTAAGAGGAAACGTAAAAGACCATTTTAGGTACCGAATCTGAGCGACACCTCACTGGCAACATAGAGCGAAGCATTCCGATTCCATTCCTCGCGCCATCGCGCCTTCAATTTTGCAGATACATCACGGAGATCCATCAAACACGAATAGTAGTATCTCTGCGCCGTCGTCAACGCACTTCCTTTCCCTTATGCTCTCATGATTCGTGGTTCCGTTTGTCTTATTACTTGTGTAGTTGCGTTTTTAAGCCTACGTAGGCAACAAAGCGGATTATAGGATGAGACGTGTAATCACTAACCAGGCCTCGTTTTTTAACTATTCTCTTCCCTTACCTTTCCTCTCTTCCCTTTCCGACCCACTCTGGTACAATGGTGGACGCAAAAATTCCCTTTGAAGAATTTTGCTTTGATAGTTAACTGCATAGACTATATCACTTCTGTTGTTAACTTTATCGGCCATACATTATCAAATTTCGTAAGACTTTTCCTTCTTCAGGTGATTAAAAAATGTATATAAACTAAAATTATGATGCGTTTTCGCGATGTTGTACTTGATGTGACATGATGTGTCACGGCACGAACGCGAACGCGAACGCGAACGCGAACGCAGATACCGAACTACTCGTGATCGCGAAAACGCATCATAATTTTAGTTTTTATACATTTTTTAATCACCTGACGATGAGCGGTTGCTCGAAACAGCTGTAGTGTAAGAAGTATCGACAACAATTTTGAAAAATCGGTAAGAAAAATTTGTTTTGATTGCATAGACTATATCAAGGCGCATTGAATCGGCGTTGAGACAGCGTCAGTGTGCTACTAAAAAGATAAGAATTTCTTACCTTTAAAAACATAAAAATAACGAAGATAATACTATCAAATTCAGTGTATTCAAACACGGGTCCATTTTACCCGACTTGCGACTTGGTGTATTAAAAATTATAAGGCGTCTACGGGCATTACATCATTTAGCCTGACTTCCCCTCTCTTTGAGCGTCGCGCAGTATTGTAAGGACTTCTAATGAACGAACTCATAGAGATGTAAATGTGCATTTTTAAAACTCGAATAAGTCATTCCGTCAAAATCGAATTGGGCTGCCCTTTATTAAAAGTACTTTCAGCTTGACTTAGATTTTTCTTGCGTTTGTGTCCAAATCGAGAATTTCACCTCAAACGTCGCAGGTGAACCAGTGAGCTTCCTCATCCATTAGCTCCTCGGACGAAAGAACGTAACTAAATTTCAGCGTTGCACAAGTTCCACATGTAAATTGTAGCTTTACTAGAAAACCAAAGACCGTTTCTAACTTATAAATGACATCCATTGACATGTCACTTTCGTTACCGATGAACGTAACTTCAAGGTTGAAAAATTGAGTCGGACTGTTCAATTTTTTACAAGGATATGACTGTGCAATGTTTATCCAAAATGCTGTTACTTTTTGCGTGCAAGCAGAAGGAAACTCACTAAACATTTATAACTACAAAAGTGCTACAATTTACAGGTGGAACTTTTGCAACGCTGAAATTTAGTTACGTTCTTTGTTCTGAGAAGCTAATTCTCGCCCGAATACGCGGTCAGGAAAAAGCGGCCGCTCAAGAATGAATATGTGGATGTTAAAACCTCACAACTCCATTGCCTCGTAAGCAGTTGACTCCATAAGAATGCGTGAATTCTGAGGCTCATTAGATAATGTGCATGTTCGGTTTTAAAATCGACAATTCTAAATTACAAATGAGTTAGAATGAGCTGCATTGCCTATGCAATAAATTGCAATAAGCTCCACTAGTATCGGAAGGTTCTGAACCTGCGAATCCATTGTTGAACGGATACCGAACTACTTTGATCGATACTATCGATTATCGATTTATCGAGGTATTTCCCTATCTTAGCCAGTGGCGTGGCGTGAATTGCGATGTATCGATTGTTATGCCATTTAAACCTATGGTAAAGAATCGATTATTAAGGTGTTCGCTGCGAACACCCTGTTTATCGATCCTTTTCCATAGGTTTAAATGGTATAACAATCGATAAATCGCAAAGCACGCCACGCCACTGATCTTAGCGATAGGGAGCGATTCGATAACGATTTGATAATCGATTCGTTGAGGCACGATTCTTGTGTGGCGTTCAATTAACATAGATTATTGAGAAAACTCAGGACCAGAATTCAAAATCCAAAATTAATGTTATGCGATCCTCTCGCCCGTAGTATATTAAATTTCAAAAATTTGAAAACCTGAACCTTGTCCAATCCCCTGCATCTGCACTCTGGGTCGCGGGTAAAACCCGTCAAAAGTTCAGGGGTTCTGTTCATCTTTTCATTTTGTTGATTGTGCTCCGCGTGTAAGCACGAACCTAGTGTTGGAGTTCATTAAGTCTCGTAGGATTTTCTCTTCTCATCTCTGACGGAGGAGGTAGGTGATTATATTTTATTTTGATATCTTTGTAGAGTGATATTGAGCGATAGTCATGAATATTTTTCTTGAAATTTTCAGAGAATTTAGATCTGGTTGGAAATTAAATTCTCTGAAAAATTGGAGGGGAAATATTCACAGATTTTTCCAAAAATTCTTATTTTATCGAAAAAAAAATTGACAACGTCTGAAGGTTCATGCAGCATTTTTCCTCACCACCTGCAAAGGAACTGCATGCAAAAGATAACGCACAACCGATATCTTGTGCGAATAAGGAGTTTGCCTAAAGACTTCTTATAGATTTATTTATTTTCATTTTAGTTCGTGTAACTACGCAATCAAGCAGAGGGTGACAAAAACTGGTACGTTACGCGGTTTAAAATGAATAAGTATCTTTCTTTTTAAAGAGCCATAGTAATTTTTAGCGGCTCTGGTGCTTGCACTAGAGCTGCTATTCCGGACGGTCCCAGCTAGGGAGTATCAATGCAGCATGTTACATTGTAGAGACCGCGCGTTGGTTGATGGGAATCGGCGCCATTTTCGGCTATGTTCCTTGTCATGACTTTATTTTATTGCATACTGTTTTATTGTTAGTCAATGCTATGTTGTGTATTGTATTTTTGGAATCATGGTGATACAGTCAACAATTCAAAACTTGTTTGTGCTTTTATCTCGTGATGGAAAAAATGTACTTTACGTTCAAAATTTGAAAATTTGAATTTTAAAGTTTTCGCGGTTAAGGAAGCTTTAACCACTG
>NW_017547192.1:3832128-3850157 GCF_001854935.1 Bemisia tabaci
TCGCTATAGCTCAATCGGTAGGGTCGTCGGTTAGTGTTAGGTAGGTTCCGGGTTCAATTCCCAAGGAAGGTAGAAAATTTCTGTCCTTCAAAATCGGTTAAATTACGTACCAATGGTTTCATTATTTTTATTTTTCATGGTTTCAAAAATTATTTCCACAATTAACCCCTTTCCACCATCCCCTAGCTGCGAACCCCTAAATTTGCGGCTCCCGCGAATCCGTCCGGCGTCGGAGTGATTTCTATGCGTACGGCACCCAAAATCCGTCCAGCCGATTCTCCGTCGGAGTGACTCCTCGGTCCGGCGAAGTGAGGGCCCGTTCTTACTCGCGCTTGTGCTGAGTCTCACTCCGTTTTTTTTAACAGTGCAGCATTTTTCCTCACCACCTGCAAAGAAACTATATGCAAAAGATAATGCACAACTGATATCTTGTGCGAATAAGCAGTTTGCCTGAAGACTTCTTACAGAAGATTTATTTATTTTCATTTTAGTTCGTGCAACTACGCAATCAAGCAGAGGGTGCCAAAAACTGGTACGTTACGCGGTTTAAAATGAATAAGTATCTTTCTTTTTAAAGAGCTATGGTGATTTTTTCCACTTTTAAACTATTTACAGGGCTGTTGCCGATAATGCTCGCTAATTTAAGATAAGCAAAGGATATATTTTCAGGATGAGTTAACGCTAATGAACTTAAAGTACAACCGTACTTAAACATAAAAAAGTGGGTCGTTCTTTCAGTAATATTGGGGATGAATATCAACGGCCGAAATGCGAAATCATGTACCTCCATTTATGACGTCACAGATTTCTTTTCATACTTTATTTTTTAAATGGAAGACCGCTTAACGTAATTTATTGAAACTTTTCGTGATTTTTCTCCTCCAATACCAGAATGTAGTGTATCAAGGTATGAAGATGGCTTGTTTCTCTGCGAAAAAGTAAAGTATAAGCAAACATTTTGGGACACTAGAGTGAGGCCTCGTGGTTTTGCACTTAATATCTCGAAAAATTCCCCTCGGTCAGGTATTTACTTTACGTTGTAAACTAGGATGGTCAAGAATTGAATTGAGTTTCGTCCATCTTGAATTACAATACACTAGGTATATTTTAAGAAATCCTCGAAAATTCCTCCAAGCTAAATTTCATCTCTTAACGTGCATCGTACAATGCTGCTTCAATTTGAATGAGTACCTAATTCTAGCCGCTTCTATCTCTACCGTCAGTATATCTTTCTTCCCCCAAATAGCTTACAATATTCATCAAGCTGATAATCCGGCTATAGCTCAAGATAACCTTGACTTGATGCTTTGCACGATACACGTGCGCTACAAATTTATTAGACAACGTTTTGTTGAAATCACTTCCGTTTTTTCGCATCTGATTCGAGGCTCTTATTAATCTTGATGAGGCATTGAGGCATCTGTTTATCGTTTCTATTGCTTTTTTTGTAGCTGGATGTTATGAGATAAAAACTTGACAAATTTTCAAGTCAATGGGAAACGGAAATGTCGTGGGAAAAATTCAAACTTGAAGTAAAGGTACGACTTTAGTGCGTGTGGAACTAAAGTATCCAAACAAATATCAAAAAATCAAAATAAAGGCAATTTGAGGTATGCAGTCCAAGAGAGGCAATTTTAAGAAAAAAGGGTACAGTCGTATCTAATCACAACGTTTCTCAAAAGAACGTACCTCTTGAAACAACATTCATTTTTTCAAATCCCGATCAGTCATTTCTCGTTACAGCTTTTCCAAAAATAAAGTATTCCCGGAAACAATGTTTCTATTTTTAATTCCCTTCCAAGAACGTCATTAATCGGATTTTAAACCAATGGTAAATGATCGATAAACAGGGTGTTCGCAACGAACACCTCAATAATCGATTCTTTAGCACTGCTGCAAATGGGGAAATATCGATGGTTGATCATTCACGCCCCGCCTATGGAACAGACAAAGACAGGAAGAAAGAAAGAGAGAGTGGCATAGATTTGAATCTCGGAGGAATTTTTAAAAAAGTAGAAAGAGACTTATGGCTATCAGAAAGCAGAATTTAATTTGAGAGAAAATAATTTATGATTCGTCTGGTCTCTCTCGAATGAAATGAAAATTAGAGAAAAATTATCATAACGAGAGTTTAAATCCACCCAGAAAAAGTTGTCGCCCTGATTATTCAACCCGCGTATTGAAATTTGAACGTGGAAATTCCATACTCGAATCATTTCCGCGCGGCCATCCAAGCGTGTTGCGACCTCAATCCCACTTGCTAAAATTCAAAAAGATAAATTCTAGTGAAAAAAATGCAAAAGAGGAGACAGTGGAAAAGGAGGAAAAAGCTGAGCTTCTCAAAGATGAGAATAATGAAAAATGTAATTTTCCAGTCACATCATTATCAACTGTAGAATGTCCTCACTCAGACTGCCCACCGAATGAATACTTTGATTTAAAATTAATCATGCCCCTTTGAAATCTTTGATTCTGAGTAGTTGTCCGACCAACGAGAAGCTGATCACTGATTTTGAATAATGTAAATAGCATGATCGAGAAATGAAGGCACTACTGTCATTTATGATTCGGATATATACAAGATCATAGGCATGGAAGGGATACATTTTAGAGGAAAAAAGTATCATATTCATACTACCTAAGCCCATGCTGCCGTGATGAACCTTCAGGCGTTGCCAAATTTCCTTCGATGAAACGCGAATTTCCTGGTAAATTTATGAATATTTTCCTCTCAATTTAACCTGAAGATTCTGAAAATTTAAAGGAGAAATTTTCATAATTTTCCTAAAAAAATAAACATTCTATCGAAGGAAATTTGGCTACACGGAAAAAAACAGGGTAGTCGACACAACCAGCGGCTGGTTGTGTAGACTACCCTGTTTTTTCCGTGTACTCTCGAATGTTCATACGGTGTTCTTCCTTAGAACGGCAGCATACAATTCAGGGCAAAAAGTTAGGGTCGTATTCTTGGTTGTCTAATTATTGTCCATCGCACAGACCCTTCCCTTAGAGATACCATTACTTATGGTTAATGTTTCAAAATTCATTCTTTTTTTTTTCTTTTTTCGAGCATTAATGTTCTTTACTCGTTGGATCTGTGTAGTTTTTACGCGCGGAGAACAGCAACGAAAAATATGGGCATCCAGCAGAGACTGCCGAAGGATTTTATTAAGTTGGTGTTCCAAGTAATATGGTTCCAGATAGCGGTGATACCCATGTTTCTTTGGGCTGTTCTGATGTCAATACTGCCCTCAAGAAGGAAATCGTTAAAGGATGAAGTCGTTTTGGTAACTGTAACTTATCTTATTTGCATGATTCATATTTTTAGAATATTGATCTACGGTAAAGGGTAATAATTAAAGCATCTGAAGATAAATTGCTTCATCAAAATTCAATACATACAGTAAACACGTTCAAAATCAACTTATTCAAGTAAAATTGACGTTAATAGTTTTCATTAAAATCAGAAAGTTCAAACTTTCCGCCCGTGTAGAAGGCAAAGAAGTTGGCTTCTTACTGTTTTTTTGTATTCTTCTCTCTTTGAATTCTCAAAATTATTATCTATAGGCAGTTATCGCCTTACATGGAAAAACACCCCGATTGAACGAAATAATAAGTTCAATATTGGAGTTTTTTATCAGTGGAGAATGAGAGGAGATAGCAATTTGACAGTCGCAGTACAACACTTCCATCATCTCCTCCCCATTCCGGCGTGTTTAAAATCCCTTCGAGTCTCAATGGGCTTTGTAAAAGCGAGCTTGTCCGGAATTTTGGCTTCAAAAATACGCAACACACGCTATCTACTCATCTGGTATATTTTCAGAGTATTAAATAAAAAAACACAATGTTATAAGTGACTCATTGCCTGGTGTGTTTTCCGGACGTTTCCCCATGCATATCGCTTACTGTCCATTGCACCAACAGTGAATTGGACCGAGTTCACCAGAAAGGAACCAACCCACATCAAGTTAAAACTGAGATGCAGGAGTTTGAATTTTTATTTCTGCATAGTGTAGGAATTAAACTTTAACCCCTCTTTTTACACACTAACTTCTATTTTTTGACTTTCACACCGAAAAAAATAATATGCTGTTTCGGCATCTAGGATGTCAAAAATGTGTCTGGTGATCCCAAGATGCTGCCTTTACTGGCCGTGCAGTTAATTTTACATCCTGTGAATGCAAATTCAACTGCGGGAGCAGTAAAGGCAGCATCTTGGGATCACCAGACACATTTTTGACATCCTAGATGCCAAAACAGCATATTATTTTTTTCAGTGCAGTTTTTGGCAGGAGAAAATATACGGCTAGTGGTACTCAGAACCATTCTTAAATCAATTTTTTCGAAAACGTGGGTTGATTCCTTTCTGATAAACTCGGTCCAATCTGACTTCATTTTGCAGTTAGGAACTACAATTTCTGGCTCATCCGGAAAAACGCGTATGTGCATAGGGGGAAAATGGAACATACGTTGTTTCCAGACCGAACTAGAGATTAAAGTTCCCCATAGCTAAATGAAATCCAATTATTCTACGTTAGAGTACCTACCGGGTGTCCATAAAGTAACTGAAAAGTGGGTATAATTTTTAAACAAAAAAAGATAGAAGGTCGCGGTTTGTGGCATTCTTCATCATCCAGAGGGGGAAATTTTTCGATGGGGGGTTTTTCTTGGTGGACCCCCCTGGGGGGCCCCAAGGGGGGCAACTTTCAAAATTCAAACAGCAACCCCCATTTTTTTAGACATGGTTAAAAATAACTTAAAAAGACAAGAAAAATGACGCAAATAAAATTAAAATCGGTTCACTCGTTCAAAAGTTACAGCCGGTCAAAATTTTAAATTGACCACTTTTCAAAAAATCACCGTTGAGCTCCCAATTACCGAAAAAACAAAAACAAACCTGGAATGAAAAGTTTGAAAAGTGCCCTTTAAGGCAAGGAAAACCAACTGACGTTGTCACAAGTTTGGATGGCATTGTTTCAAAATAAAATTTCGGAAAATTCAACATGGCGGCAAATTTGAGGAAACGCGAATAATGAAAATTCCAGAAACTGTTATCTTTCAAATACCCTCTAGTTTAAGGAAATCAATGGTATCAACTTTTTTTCCTTTATTTGGCCAAGTAAGAGCAATAATTTGCTGACTTGAAAGTTGGCAAGCGGGACCCCTTCAATCGTTGGAGTATGCGACATCACATGCACAGGATTAAGTGTGCTGTCAAAAAATGAAGCCGATGTGAAAAAGCGCTCCTCCTTTGGGATGCTTTAGAAATGTTCAAGGTCCTCATCCTCAAAAAATAAGAAAAGAGAAATTAAGCAATTTTTACCCACAAACTTGGTGAGCCAAAAAAAACATGGTATATCCTGATGGGGTAGGGGCGGTTGACATTTTTGACATTTCTCTATCTGAAAATTGAAAACGCAAGAATAATTGTGATTCTCTAATTCCTGGCACTCCGAGTTGGCAAGAAGGATATCTGCTACGCTTTCAATTCCGAAAACGCCGTTCTACTCTTGATTATTATCTGAGTTGAGATTATCTTATTGACAGCCTCAACCTCACGATTTGAGGAACCGATATTTTAGGTAATATCTGATGCAATATCTGATCGGTAACACTGTTTACGAATCTGAAATCAGTATGCTAAGTTCTCTTGATCATACTGCGCTCTGATTTAGTTGGCAATTACTATTGTAAATTTACTATTGTTTGCAGCAAAATGAAGATCACTTTGAACATTTGACGGAATAACAGAGCATCAGGTATAAGAACATCCACTTTAAAAAATAATAAAAATAAAAAAATTGCTCAATTTTTCTCTTCTTCTTTTTTGAGAATGAGGACCTTGAACATTACTAAAGCATCCCAAAGGAGGAGCGCTTTTTCACCTCGGCTTCATTTTTTGACAGCACACTTAATCCTGTGCATGTGATGTCGCATACTCCAACGATTGAAGGGGTCCCGCTTGCCAACTTTCAAGTCAGCAAATTATCGCTCTTACTTGGCCAAATAAAGGAAAAAAAGTTGATACCATTGATTTCCTTAAACTAGAGGGTATTTGAAAGATAACAGTTTCTGGAATTTTCATTATTCGCGTTTCCTCAAATTTGTCGCCATGTTGAATTTTCCGAAATTTTATTTTGAAACAATGCCATCCAAACTTGTGACAACGTCAGTTGGTTTTCCTTGCCTTAAAGGGCACTTTTCAAACTTTTCATTCCAGGTTTGTTTTTGTTTTTTCGGTAATTGGGAGCTCAACGGTGATTTTTTGAAAAGTGGTCAGTTTAAAATTTTGACCGGCTGTAACTTTTGAACGAGTGAACCGATTTTAATTTTATTTGCGTCATTTTTCTTGTCTTTTTAAGTTATTTTTAACCATGTCTAAAAAAATGGGGGTTGCTGTTTGTATTTTGAAAGTTGCCCCCCTTGGGGCCCCCCAGGGGGGTCCACCAAGAAAAACCCCCCATCGAAAAATTTCCCCCTCTGGATGATGAAGAATGCCACAAACCGCGACCTTCTATCTTTTTTTGTTTAAAAATTATACCCACTTTTCAGTTACTTTACGGACACCCGGTATATTAAGAGAGTATGGCCACTGGACCCCATGGAGAGGCTTAGGACCCAAAAATGGCGGTGCTTTGTTTTGGTTTTTGAAGATGGGAAGGGGGTCATTGCCAACTTTTGACGGTTATTACCAACCGCCCTTGCTACCAACCTTACTGCATCTACGATAATTTTTCTCGAAAATTGCACACGATTAGCCTTAAAAATATGTAAAGAAGTCGCAATAGTGCATTTGGGTAAATTTCTCGTTACGATAAGCAAAGAAAACTACATTTTAAGTAATTTTGCATTACATTAACTTATGGCGTCCGCCATTTTTGGGTCCTAAGGGCTCCATTCAGTCTTAGATGGCTGAGCCAATCAGAGGTGGTAACACCAGTGGCCATACTCTCTCAATATATGTACTCTATTCTACATGTGTGACTTTCGAACAGATTACGGGGGCCGGGAACGGGTTGGGGAAGGAGCTGGCGATGCAGATGGCGAAGAAGGGATGCAAACTGGCTCTGGTGGACATCAAGGAGGAGGCCGTCACCAAAGTGGCCAATGAAATCAACGTGAGACACGGCGACGTGGCCAAGGCCTACGTGGCCAACCTGGGGATCTCCGAGGACATTTCGGCCCTGGCGCAACGGGTCCTCGCCGATTTCCAACGAGTTGACATCCTCCTCAACAACGCTGCCCTCGTCTTCAGCGGGGTCAAGGTCCACGAGCACAAGGACAAGGAGATCGATGGCATGTTCAGAGTCAATATCATGAGTCATTTCATGGTGAGGATATATTTGCACCTTCCACTGACGTACCGCTCCAGGTGGGAGGGGGTCAAGGAGAGCGTTACGCCGTTTTCTTTTACTTGATAAAGTTTTGTTACCTACGCCCATAGAGTACATAGAGTCGTAATGTAAGTGGGAGAGCTGGCGCCATGTTCTGCTCGACGAGTTCCGAGCCCGGTGTGCGCCGAGTTCGGGTCACTTTTTCGATACATTTTCGATCCAAAATGGCGGTGTAGAATACGTGGTGATTCCTATCTTCTCTGTTTACATCGGATGGCCGGGTACCCATGTATCGCAAACAATCGATTATGTATCGAAAAAGTGACCCGGCGTCACACAGGGGTCTCGGAATTCGGGACTTGGAAAATGCTTAAAAGTGGCGCCAGCTCACCCACTTACATTACGACTCTATGTACTCTATGCCTACGCCACAAAAGTGTTACTAGGGGGTAGGGGTCAAAAACGCCAAAAAAGTGCGTTACAAAATTTAGGGTAATAAAGTGCGTTACAAAATTTAGGGTAATGAAGGGCGTTACGTAATTTAGAGTAATCAAGCTGAATACAACCCCTTAATTACAAGTCGGGTCCTATCGGACTGAATTCAGGTTCCTGTCGGTCGCGTGTTGGAAAACTGAGAGTAGTGGCTTGTTAACGTGTTTTACAAACTGTCTCTGTCTATCTTAAGAAAGGATGTATTGAATAAGTAACTTGCTGGTCGACTTCCCCTCGTAAATAGACGGCTTAAGTGCGAAATTACCTATACCTTCATTGCGATGTTTCAAAATTTTCGCTCCTATTTTATTTTTCCTAAGAAAAACAAGCCAACCTTATAACTTCAAAATTTTTCAGAATATTCTACTAATAGAGAGAACAAATTAAGGCAATTTTTAAGTTGCGCTGAATAGTTTTTCAAAAAATTAATAAAATATGACAGGAAGTCATATGGAAGTCAATGTTGCAAATAGAGATACGCGCGTGGTTTCGCATTTTGGCCATCGATATGGACGAATTCAATCAAAATTAGCCAAACTGGATTTCATTTTACCTCACTGGTTCTCATATTACATTTTTAAGAGAAATCCCATAAGTGCACAGAGCCTTGGACCTTTTTGTGAATTTTCCTCGTGCTAAAAAAATACACTCGTAAAATTTTGAGTGAGAATTGCAGAATTCCCCATAAAAAAAAAATGAAAAATTGAGGAGAGTAAACCTAAAACTCACAGAAATTGTACCAGTTCTTTAAAATCAATGTGATTTACCTTCAGCCATAAAATTGATATGAATATATTTCCTAAGACTTTGGTTATCCGTCATCATCAAGTGAATCTGAGTTTTGACTTCCGGAAACAACATTTATACTTTGAAGAAAACATCCATAAAGGATCTCTCCATAACATATTGTCTCTAGGCAGGACCATGTACCTACAGTTACGCTGGGAATACTCAACAAGTATTTCGCCTTCAACTCAATGATTATGCAAAATTTCCCAGACATTAAAGGCGAAATATTTGCCAAAGAAAGGGAGTCAACCAGTATTTCCTCTCCAAAACATTTACTAACAGTATTTACAGCACAGTTAACAATGCAACCTCCTGTATTTTTTACTGTCTTTCGTATTTGCAGATGATGCGCGAGTTTCTACCGGGGATGCTGCAGCGAAACCATGGTCATGTCGTTGCAATATCTTCTGTGGCATCTCTAGGAGCCGGTCCTAACGGATCCGCTTACATCGCAACAAAATGGGCTACTACGGGTAAGTTGAAACTTTTCACTTCTATCAACATTTTTCGGCACGGTACATATCTCCCATTTCTTGTAAGTACTCAAGGTTATACGGGTTTTTTTTAAAAAAAAAAAATCATAGATTTTACAAAACGAAAACAAGAGCCACAAAATAATTGGCCGGCCGAGTAACACCTCCACTCTCTGATTGGCTGATCCACCTTCTGCCCACTTTTTTGCGGGCCTTATGGAAAATAACACGGAGTTAATTTTTCATTGAAAATATCTCAAAGACAAGGCAAAATGTATACGTCGGAGATTTCCATTTCTCCAGATTTTTTTGGAGAGGTTGATGGGTAAAACATGGCATTTTTTTCTCAAACACACCGAACAGTTCGACCTGAAATTTATTATTTCATGACGCTGAAGTGTCATTTTTCAAGTTGAAAAAACAAAATTCCAGGTCAAAAGGTTCAGTGTATTTGAGAAGAAAGTGTCATATATCACCAATCAATATCTTCAGAAGAATCTGGAGAATCGATTTCTGAAATCTCTGATACATTACTCATTGTTTTCGGAATACATATATTCAGAGGCGGATCCAGCAATTTGGCAACACCGGATTTCGTCCATTTAAACCTGTGCTAAGTAATCGATTCTTGTCGGAGCACCTGGCCCCTCAAAGAATCGATATATTTTCATAGGTTTAAATGGACGAAATCCGGTGTTGCCAAGTTGCTGGATCCGCCAATGCATATATTTTTGATGAAAAATGAACCCCGCGTTATTTTCTGTAAGAATCCCAGAAAGGGGACACCAGGCGAATCAGCCAATCTGAGACGACTAGTAAAAGTAGTGAGTAGGGCTGGTGGTGCCAGTGCGCCACTCGGCCCGATATTCATATTGCAGCTCAGCTATTGTGTTCGCTTTGAGATTTTTTCGCGAATCGTTGGTGCTTGAAAACCCCAATTCTTCCGTGGAATTCAGAGCTGTAAAGGCTCTGAGCTTTATTTTAAATCCTGATTTCTTTAAGTTTAACCACTAGAAAACAAAAGTAAACCGTTCGTCCGCACCACCGCGTTGTTGCCGGATCTAAGTATTCTAAAATTGTTTTGAAAAAATATGGAGCGTAACGATCCTTAGCGCGATAAAACAATCTTCTTCTTTACCTGAAGGGCTGTCAAGACTCAAAGACAGCTTTTCCCTGTCCGTCTTTTCAATTCCCTCCAATCTAAGACCTCCTGTTTCTTGAGATACTTTCTATTTCCCCCTTGTGTTATGATCCTTCATCAAAATCATACGAGGGGAATCCTAATCAACGAAATGTTTTTATCGGTTTTGTGATTGGAAAGTAAGTGATCTTCTTTCCCCTTCATTCCGTTTTTCCTTTATTTGTTTTCAGCGCATCCTGATATCCCATAGACATTCAATCAAAATCCAGGCAAAAATCAATAACATTTTCGTCACATTATTGATTTAAAGAATTTCCAAGTTTCTGGAACTTTATAAGCACAGTTAAAATTTTTACAACGCTTCATGACATTCTAATGACATCACAAAAACTTTATAGTCAATAATTATGTGAAATGTAGAACAAAAATAAGCAAAAATTGGAATTATGCGCACAAAAGACACGGCGGCGTCATATAGAAATACATGACAGTATCTACTTACTCGTAACTCAGAAATTTCCAATTTTAGGCCTAATGCAATCTCTGCGAGACGAACTCAGGGAAATCCCAAACAACAAAGTGCAGGTCTCTAACATCTGTCCCTACTTCATCAACAGTGGAACCGATATGTCCAGGATGTGGAATCTCAGGTAAGTTAAGGAGAGTAAAAAAAGTTTCACCTTCGTTTTTTTCTTCCAATTTGAATAAAAGAAAAGTGTAAGAACTAAAAATTGGAAAATTTGATTTTTGATCCGAGGATCACAAATAATTTTCCTATGCGCCCGCCTGACTTCCCGACATAATCTTCGTTGAAAATACTTTAAAAAATACAAAGACCAGGCGTCAAAGAAGCGTGTTCGGCCATTTCAACGTCTCAACCTTAAATCTTCTGAAAAATCCAGATGCATTGTAATTCCCATAATTAAGGAAATTTTAAGGAGATTCCAACTAAGAGGGATCCAAAGCTTCTTAAAATACAACACACTGTCAAATAGTTCGTCTGATATTTTTAAAAGATTTAGCCAAGTGCCTTTTTAATATTAATCGGGAGGAGACCGTAGCACAAATCTTTTTCTATATTCTCATGATTATTTTCTGCTTAAAATTGGAAACTTTCCACTGAAAAAGTTTATTTTTTTTTTCAGAATGCCAGCAATATCCGTAGAATATGCGGCAAGCAGTGCAATCGACGGTATCCAAAAGAACAAATTCGAGTTCACAATTCCATGGTATCACCACCCCACTTTCATGGTGCTCAAGTAAGTTTATTATTTTTGCTTTATTCCCATTTTTATTCTTTCGATTAGGCCCTTGCAGCTAGTATTACGCTAACCCCCCCCCCCACCGTGCACAAGTTGAACAACCGGCTTGAAGCAATCCCTACAAAAGAGCATACAACTTTGGGATACCTCCTAGGGAATCGAACCTGAATATGTGACAAATGCTGCAAACACTATATACCAACTCCACTTCCAGGAACCAAATGTTAAAGGGGAAAATGAAGTAACTTAGGCACAGTTGCTCTTATCACGCTTTGCGACTGCTGTGAAATTCCGTCCTAGCGTGGATAGACTGGCGAGTGATGGTGCAGTATCAACGCATCGATGGATGCTTAAATTCGGTGCAAAAGCACTGGCAAAATTCTGCCCCAGGAGACTGAAAATACAATTGAGAGGCTTAGAGGACAAGACGAATAAGTACAGTTTTTGAAAAAATTGAGGTATTGATGAACTCAACTAAAACTAGTTTGAGAGTATATTCTGTTAAAAATTCACAACTAAAATTCAACTTTAAAGCATCAAAAAGTGAGTTCAAGCTTCCTTTCTGCCATGAGGCTCCATATAATTTTGAAACTTTATCTTGAAACAGCAAAACTGTACATATACGCGCCTTGTCCTCCAAGCCCTTCCATTATTGTGCAGGTATTTATCATTTCTTAATTTCATACAGATTTACCTTTGCAATGATCATTGTACGGATAAAAAAAAAAATGATTTTTAAGTCACCAACCTTGAGTTTTAAGTGAAGAAGAAGATCATGTGAAAAGAATTATGAATTTTGTCACTTTCGTCTCTTTCTCTCTACTTCTGCAGTGGATATACGTATGACTAGTATGTATATGTAATACGACGATTCCCTTCATTTGTTGCAGGATTGTGCCTCAAAGCATCAGAGATTATTTCATCACCATATTTTACGCTAGCATGAGATCACTGACTGACGAAGAGAGAACCTCACTAACTACAGTAAAGATTATGGATGAAACCAATAAGAGAGTTGCTGGATCAGTTTGACACCATGATATAGTGTAAACTATGTACCATATACTGTGCTGCAACGTAATATAGGCAGGCGCGTCGCGTGCTTTGCGATTCATCGATTGATCTGCTATTTTAACGTATGGAAAAGTATCGATAATTAGAGTGTTCGCAACAAAACCTTTATGATCGATCCTTTACCACAGTTTCAAATGGGAAAATATCGATCATGGATCATTCACGCCTCGCCACTGGCTGTGATGTAATATACGAGCCGAGAATGAAGCTGTTGAATTGTTGAATGCGGGCGCGGGACATCGAAAGTTCCTTCTTGCATTTTTAGTTCTTAGGAGGGTAAAACAATCATCATTAATTCGTGAGATGTTTTACAATTTCTCTTTGCATCCAGAGTGCCCTCATAAAAATTGCCAGTAAAATTTCTTATAACCCGCTAACTAAGAATTTCGTGTGAGCACACGAGAAAAAAATTGAGGTCCTTCCTTAAAAATTAAGTTACCCATCAGATTAATTTGGATGGTTCCTGAAGTTATCCAAACTCATCCCAAACTTGGAATATGAAACATAAAGAATATCGACGGTGTCAGTCCGCAACCACGCATTCTGGGTTGGCGACGTTGCTGACTTTCTGTCATATTTTAGTTTTCAAAAGGAAAACTACTCAACGGCACTCGCTAAAAACTGCAGTGATTTTTCTTTTCTGTGCCAAGAAAATTCTGCGAAAAACTCAAGAGGTGATGTCGATTTGCTCTCCTCAGGAGAAGTGGAGGAGGAGTGGAGATTTTGAAACGCCGCAAGGGAGATACGATACGTGATTGCGGACTTACACCATCAGTATGTTCCTATTTCATGTTATGAATGTCGATGCAAAAACACTGTCCGGCGCATTACTTTTAGTTATACTTCAGAATCCCTCGGGATTAATTATGAATAAATTAGCTTTAACCCTTCAATAGCTGAACGTTTAGATACCTCTAACTGTGATAACCTAATATTTAAGAGATTTATACTGCAGCCTAGGCTTATGTGAGGGTATTTCATTAGTATTTGAGACAGAGTGGGAATTTTGTGGTGGTGTAAAATTTTCAAAATATCCAAGATTACGCTATAGGTTTTAGCCTATAGAATTTTCGTAAAGCAAGTTTTTTTTAACATTATGGCAACTTTTACAACGTTTAAATAAAACAAGAGTTGAAAACACTTGACTAACAAAAATGGAATAAAAATATCAAACTTTTCGTGTTTAAAAGTATTATAAGAATAAATTTTTCGTCTCAAGGGTCCAAAATAAATTGCTGAGGGACATAAAATCACACAAGAATAAACCAGTGTTCATTTCAGTCAGTGCTAAATTGCCACTATGTTGTAATCTAATTAATTGAGTTAGATTGTGGCTAGTAGAGTCAACCCGCCCAACACGGAAATATTTTAAAAATATTGCTGAAATATTGCCAAAAACATTTTAACAANCAATATTGACAATATTGCTGCAATATTGCTGCAATATTTTGTGTTGGGCGGGAATTAGTTTATAGTTAGTTAGTGCTTTAGTTATTTAGTTAGTTAATTAGTTAATTAGTTAGTTAGCTAACTAGTTAGCTAGTTAGTTAGTTAGTGAGTTAGTGAGTTAGTGAGTTAGTTAGTTAGTTAGCTAGTTAGTTAGTTAGTGAGTTAGTAAGTTAGTTAGTTAGTAGTATCGTTCTTAGTAGGGCAGTGTTTGAAAAAAAGTTAACGCAACACGAAGTATTATCTTGACCCGAATAATGACTCCTATAGTCTTGGAGTCTTTGCAAGACTGCCATGTATCGATGGCTAAATTGCAGAACCACGTATCTCTGTTTCCGACGTTGCAGACTTTCTTTCATAATTTATTTTTTCTTTAGAAAACTATAGTCAAAATAATTTTTTGAAAACTTCCTTGATTTTTTTTCGATATCTGAAAAGTAATCTTTGTAAATTTCAAGCCATGAAGTTGGCTTGTTTATCTACTAAAAAATAAAAGAGAGGTGGAAATTTTGAAACGTCGCAATGAAAATATGTGGTTTCCAACTTTGACCATCCATATGTAATTATCCACTTGGTTTTTGGTGATCGTCGATTAATAGAAAACTGAAAAAACTATCACATTTTGTAGTTACTTGCCTCAGTAACAATGTGCTTTTGCAACAATACATACATTTGAATTGCGCTTTTATAACTATCAATGCATTACAAAACACTGTGAATGAAACTGTGATGTATGAATATAAAACGAATTGTGTAAATATGAAGTTTGTTGTTTTTTGTTGAAGTCAGTCTGAGGAGTACATTTTATTCATTAATTTATAGCAGAAAGTTTTCCATTACTGTTTCAAAATGTGATTTATTGACACGATTCGACAAAACTCACTGTTTTATGAATTTTTCCTCTCTGGAATAAATACCCTACTTATTATTACATATCTAAGTTGAAAATTAAATTATTCTACAAAAGTGTATTATTTTGCACGAGAGATACATTTAAATAATTTAAAAATAAGAAGTGAACAAAGAATATAGGACAAATATCGAAAAAACCAGCGAAAATTCGAGTATTTTGTTTAAGCTTGGCAACATCGGAATATGTTCGATTTTAATTTATTGTTCGTATTTATTAAATTCTGCTCATGTTGTTCATTAGTTTAGTCAAGAAACATTCTCTTAATCGGAAAACAAGAAACTTAGGATAAAAACCGCAAAAAGCGCCGATTTTGGTGTCTTTTTTTCAGTTTGCTGCTTGTCGCGCGTTTAATTTTATTTATTTATTTATTTATTTATTAAAACTTTGTACATGGGAGCCCCATTATTAGGGCTATGGTACAGGTCAAGAAACACTATACAATAATTAAAAATATAAATTACAACTGTACATTAGTTGGTGGTTAGAACGTTATTCAACAGATGAGTTTAGAAACTCGTTCAAATTATAAAAAGCCGTGAGAGTCGAGAGAGAGCCGTGAGCAGAAAGAATTTGACTCAGCTTGTAGAAAGTTCGACGAGTTTTAACTATGGATTAACCAATTTTGTCGTCTGATCAACTCCTGGCAAGTCACTNATTAAATTCTGCTCATGTTGTTCATTAGTTTAGTCAAGAAACATTCTCTTAATCGGAAAACAAGAAACTTAGGATAAAAACCGCAAAAAGCGCCGATTTTGGTGTCTTTTTTTCAGTTTGCTGCTTGTCGCGCGTTTAATTTTGCCGTGAGCAGAAAGAATTTGACTCAGCTTGTAGAAAGTTCGACGAGTTTTAACTATTATTGTCGTCTGATCAACTCCTGGCAAGTCACTGGCCATAATCCGCCAAAAAAGCCGATTTTAAGCCATTTTTGCCAGATTCGGCAACCTCTTGGTGACAATTTTGTTATTAAATGGTCAAATTCGGATTCAGCGCCAAAAATTACACAGGAAACCATGGAATTAATGCTACCCTGTGTTTTTGGAGGCTAAAATTTTTATCCGCCCAGACTCAAAAAGCGTCGTCGCTCCATAAAGCTGTTTACAAGAATGATGATATCTCGCGAATCAGAAGTTTCCCTGCAAGCTATAATATATCGATGGATGCGGAATCAAACGAACTATCGATTATACAGCTTTTTATTCAAATTTGAAGATAGCTTTTTTGAGTATTTGCGAATTTGTAAAATTTGTCGAATTAAAAAATCGAAAAATTGGCAACAGTGCATGTTAAAATTAGTGCGACATTAAAAACACGGTCATTTCCTAAAAGTGCGCAATTTTCAGAGAATTTTCGTTAAAACCGCAACTTCATAGCTTAATTTTTATGCCACTTATGGGATTTGCCTGTTTTCAACTTGGCAACGCTGCAGCGCGCGGGAAAAATTTCGGGTGAACTTGCCAACGCCGGAAAAAGACGTGTCATGTGATAGGGAACAACATATCCAACTCTGGGCAAAATCCAAGAGGGGGCAAAATTGCCGATTTTGTATAACCCTCAATTTGATGTCAAATTCGAGTTTCCCGTCAAAAAGTACCCATGCATACCAAATTTCAGAAAATTCGATCGAACAGAAGCGGAGATAGCATTTTAAGCCTCGTCTGCTATTTTGGATTTCGAAACTTTAAAAATTTGATCTCAAATTCGAGTTGCCCGTCAAGAAATACACGAGTTTACCAAGTTTCTCAAAGGTCGATCGAACTGGAGCCGAAGTAACATTTTAAGTCTCGTCCGCCATCTTATGCAAACGTTAACGGGCGAGATTTTCTGCAATTTTAAATAATTAAAACGCGTGACTTCCAAAAACTAAGCTCAAATTTGGATTCCTCGTGAAAAATCGATGCAATGTCATGTATTACAAGTCGGCATAGCACGAGGGAAAGAAGCTAAACGTGGCAACACTGATCAGTCCGATATGTGTGAGGAGGTGAGCACAGGAAGAAGAAGAATTTATCGTTAGGGAAATTCTTCGGACTTACATAAAAACGCGAGATATCCAAAAACAAAGCTAAAATTTGGATTCCTCGCGAAAAATCGATGCAATTTCATGTATCACACGTTGGCATAGGGTGAAGGAAAGAAGCTAAACGTGGCAACACTGATCAGTCAAATATGGGTCAGCACAGGAAGAAGAAGAATTTATCGTGAGGGAAATTCCTCGGGACGAAATCTTCGCCTAGTGGCGCCTCGACAGATTCCTGACAGATCCCGATCGGCCGGCGGCATAGATAAAGAGTTTATTTCAGTAAGGGATGATGGAATTGGTACACCTACGTTTAATCTCTTCCCTTCATGCAATGGTAACGTATGAAACATGAAATCGCATCGATTTTCAACGAGGAATCCGAATCTGAGCTTTAATTTTCAATATCACGCATTTTAATATATTTAAAATCATAAAATAAATTACAGGGCCGTTAATAAAAAATTGATCACGCAGAGGTGGTTTTCTCTTTTCTTCTCTTTTCCTTAATCTCTTCCCTTCATGCAATGCTAACGTATGATACATGAAATCGCAGCGATTTTCAACGAGGAATCCGAATCTGAGGTTAGATTTTCAATATCCTGCATTTTAGTATATTTAAAATCATAAAAGAAATTACAGGGCAGTTAATAAAAAATTGATCACGCAGAAGTGTTTTCTACTTTTCTTTTCTTTTCTTTTCTTTTCTTTTCTTTCCCTCATGCAATGTTATTATATGATATATGATTTCGCAGCAATTTTTAACGAGAAATCCGGATCTGAGCTTAGATTTTCGATATCTTGCGTTTTAATATATTTAAAATTATAAAATAAATTACAGGGCTGTTCATAAAAAATTGATTACGAAGAGGTGTTTTTTCTTTTCTTTCCTCTTTTTCTCTCTTTCTTCACTAGGGCAATCGATGACGAAAAATTTCGTTTCCTGTTGTCATTAATCCAAACATCTTGTTCATGAAATATAATGAACATTTAATTAAATGGAATAAAAACCACCGAAGTTCTCTTGAAATTTTGACGTATCGATAGGTTATCCCCGAAATACGGAACCATATACTTGCGTAGTTTTC
>NW_017547192.1:3850242-3871725 GCF_001854935.1 Bemisia tabaci
CCCCCCCTCGAACAACTACACAGCGCTAACCCTGAATTGCTTTCGTGTTTCTGGGCAAAATAATGTTTCTCAGAAAAAGAGAAAAAATTGAAAATTAAACAGAAACTAACCTGTATGATCTTCATTTTGGAGACTTTTTTCCCAACTGGTACGGTGTGGTGCGGATATTTTATGAAATTGCATATTATACAATAAGTGAACAAGTGAGTATAACTCGCTCATTGCGCATAAAGGAACGAGTTTCAATCATCAGAGAGATGCAAAACATTGAAATCTGCAATGAAAAAAATTGCAACTTGTTTCAATTTTATAGCACTCAATATGAGGAGCCCCTCCAATCAGTAGGTAAGCAACATTCACTACACTCCAGTGCAATGGCAATAATTTTACCAGGTTTTTAGTGCAACTTATTTTGGGCAAGTTAGTGCAATCAGTTTTGCGTTAGGTATTTTTGCATACAATGAGCATACGTATATTCTTCATAAGTTTGGCCCAATCACTCTCATGGTTGCTCTCTTTCATTAATTTAATTGTTTTCTTCATTTAAAAATCGCATAGCAAATGAAAAGTACCCAACTCCAATTTACTCATTTCGGAACAAAAGCGCATAGTAGCCTCACTCATTCTAATATGTAAATTGCAATCAAAGGAGGAGTAACGTTTTGGGCCTTTTTCGGCCCCACCTGGATTTTGCTAAATGTTTCATATTTTCAAAGTACTAGTCTTAGGTAGCCTCTGTGCCAAATATTAGACCGAACGGAGCCCATGCAAGGGCGCAGCAGCGCCTCAAACCCAAAATCCTGGAATCGAAAAATAATTATTTTCGTCGACTTTTTCGACCATTATCACTCTTCCAGCAGATGGATCTTATGTAATTTTTTGCGTACTTTCCGTTTCTGGCCATTTTAAAGTCCTCCAATTAATTTTAAGGGACCTAATGGCCCATTGTTGCCATTTTTGGCCCATTTTTAGGGGTTTTTTCCATTTAACACATTCAAAACTTAATTTAATCCAAAAACTGTGTACATTTTTGAAAAGTACGTAATAAAATGAATAAAAAATGTTCAGTAAAATTTTTTCCTCCGTTGCCAAATTTCCGAGAAAATTGGTCCCAAAGTGTCAAAAACGGCAAAAAATCGATAAATCGCCGCGTCTAAGGTTCAAGAAAGTGGAGTACAACTTTCATATTGTACCAGATAACACGATTTCTGCTATTTTCGGTAGGTTGATAGGGTTAAACAATAGTAATATTCAAAAAATGATGGGGTATAGGTCTATAGTTAACATTTGTTGGTTTATTTATAGTATAAGAATTAGATTAAGATTTTTTTTAATATATTTTGCAAGATATGTAGCTATGCTTTGTTGATTAATTAATGTTTTGATAAAGTACAACATTTTTTATGTTAATCAATTTAAGTTTAGATCTATAAATTTATCTTCAAAAGTTATAATTTTTATTTATGGTTTAAGAATTTCTGGATTTCCTCCTTTCCTTGGGTTTTTAATTAAATGATTAGTAATTAACTATTTCTGGTATCTTGGGTTTAAGCTTTTGATAAGATTAATAATCTTAATTTCGATTTTGGCAGTTTATTTTTATCTTATCCATCTATACAACATATTAAAATATCATAGTTGTACCTGGATTCCCACGATGTGAAAATTGACCGAGATGTCGATTTTAGCGGCCTTTTTTTACTTGAAGGTAGCTCTTTTGAATGTTTTTCGACCTTAGTCACCCTCTATGGATGTGAACTATATGTATTTATCTACGTACTTTTCATATCTGGCCATAAAAATGGCTTCCTGTGAATTTTAAAGGGCCTAACGGTCCATTGTTGCCAATTTTCACCAATTTTTAGGGTTTTTTTCAAGTTTACGTGTGTGAAACTTAATTCAATCGAAAAATCGTGTACATTTTCGGAAAGAACGTAAAAAAATACATAAAAATGTGATTTGTACCTTTCCCCAACGTTGCCAAATTTTCGAGAAAAGTCGTCCTAAAGCGCCAAAAATGCCAAAAATTGGATTAATCATCACGTCGAAGGTTCCAGGAAGTGAATTATGACTTTCATGTGGATCGTGAGACGCTTTTTCCACGCATTTTCTGTTGTTCGGTATATTTGGCCTGTAGCAAGCATCTTGAGGACTAAGGATTATCTCGAAGTTACAGGAATAAAGAGGTGAACTGGAGTGAAGGATAAAGTAAAAGCACCTTGAGGGCCCGTTTTGTTACGTTCATCTGCGCCATTACATGTTCCGTGAGATGCATTGCAATTTTCCATTTTCGATACGTTATTTGTAGTGAAAGAAAACTTGAAATTCACTTCCTGGAACCTTCGACGTGATGATTAATCCAATTTTTGGCATTTTTGGCACTTTAGGACGACTTTTCTCGAAAATTTGGCAACGTTGGGGAAAGGTACAAATCACATTTTTATGTATTTTTTTACGTTCTTTCCGAAAATGTACACGATTTTTCGATTGAATTAAGTTTCACACACGTAAACTTGAAAAAACCCCTAAAAATACACTGGAAAAAAAAACACATTGTATCTAGAGTCCAGACTCTTAAAAACATCGACAAGAAAAAGTACTCTTGATTCAATCAGAATCTAGCTTAAATCAAGAACCAAGCCTCTTAATTTAAGCGGATTTCGTTTTGATGCAAGCAAAAATCCGATTGAATCAAAAGTATTTTTTCTTGTCAATGTTTTCAAGAGTCTGGACTCTAGATCCAATGTGGTTTTTTTTTTCAGTGTACAGGCGGACTAAAACTAGCAAGAACTCACCAAGTTGCATTTTAGAGAAAAATGAGGTGGGGGTAGCTTTGAATTAAACTTGTCGTGAATTTTCTCCCATCTAAAATTCACAGTTCAGAAACAATATTTCGAACGTCAAAACAGTCTTCAAAAGACACGGAACTACCAATATTCAAAAAACACACATTATATTATTATTCTCCTTTGATAAATTGATGCATACATTTTTTTTTCATCAATTTAAATGAGAATAATCAATGCAGAGTGTGCAAACATTTCAAAAACATGAGTTAAAAAACGCTGAATGCGAGTATAAATATTAAAACCTAATAGAACGGAGCGGCGTGCTGCCAGCTCGAGAGACTCACTGGCACCTACAAACCTCAGTGAATACTTCACGCATTGCACAATGCTTGAAGTATCCACTTAGGTTTGTAGGAGCCAATGCGCGTTTCGCGCTGGCCGCCCGCCCGCTGTGCGGCGGCGCCTGAAGCAACTATTTTACAACAGAGGTGTTGCACAGTATTATACGAAATTGAAGTATTAAGAATGACAGGCATCCTTTAAAAAAACAGATCTTTCCTCGCAAAATAAATCAAGATACTTATCGTACCCAGGAACAATCGAAGAGCCTTTAGCTGAGGCAAATCAAGAGGTTTATCCGGTTCAGGTATGACGATGTGGGAATTTCTTGAAAGATAATTAAGTCCTGCTGCACCTGAAGAGGTGTAAAGAGTCTTAGTGATTTTTGTCTCATGGAGTTAACGCTCTCCCATTTTTACCAAAAATCTCAATTATATATTATTCTCCGTTGGACCAAACAAGTAAAAAAAAAAAAAAAAAAAAACAGCAAACCCTCATTCGTTTCAACCCTCAAAAAATACCGTGCCGAAAAAACGCGTGGACGTAAATTACTGGAAAAAACAGGTAAGCGGACAAAAAATCGTCGACAAAATGTCCTATAACCCCTCATTGTGTGCAAGTAATATACACATATCGATTGATGAATCATATGACTGAGCCGGAATTAGCAAGGAATTAGCCTAAGAGAATGAGAGGTTTGAAAGTAACCTCTATTTTTATAACTTTGCGTTGAAGTCTCCTTGAAAGTCCCTCTTTCACTGCCCATGTCCATTCCATACAAACAATATACAAGTCAAAGAGTCATATTGACTAAAATAAGCGCAAGGAGGTGAGAACTTGAAAGTGACCTCTACGTTTTCAGCTGTGCGTTGAAGTCCCCCTAGAGGTATCCCTCTCACACTGATCATATACACCTCAGGATGCGCAGAAACATTCAGGATACAGCTCATCGGTGGATGCAACTTAATTAACTCCGGTGTGGGGTTAGGTTGCATCGCCAAATTTGAAGGCGAACTAGGAGCGATTTCGTTTCCAGGCGATGCGGTGGCGCTCCAACCATTATACTTTATGCAGTACCATAATTAGTGGCGTGGCGTGCTTTTCGATACATCAATTGATTTGTCATTCAAACCTATTGAGATAGATCAATAAATGTAGGGTGCTCGCGACGAACACCTTAATATTCAATTATTTACTATACCTTCAAATGGGGGAAATATCGATAATAGATTATTCACGCTTCGCCACCGACCGTAATCCTTATCTCGCGATGAAGAAGGACTTGTAGGTGTATATGAAAACTATGCTGCTTTGCTAAAGAAAAACGACGTATAAACCTTCGGCTGTTGCCAACTTCCCTTTGATAAAACACAGATTTTTTTGAGAAATTTTTGGATATATTCTTCCAATTTTTCAGAGAAGATTGTCCAAACTCTGATCTAGATCTCCTGAAATCCTAACTTTCTTCAAAAATGAAACTATATCGAGAGACATTTGGCAACATTCGAATGTTCATACGACATTTTCCTCAGCATGACTGTCCATGTCTGTCGATTTATTGATCATCTCTCAAATGTGAATGGTAGATCCTTGGGAAACGTAGAAAAATACAGAATCAGTGGATGCAACTTAATTAAAAAGATGGTTACATGGTGTCCAAAAATATCCCTTCCTCCCTGATCTAATCTTTAACGGAGAGGTACCACTGTCGCGATCCATGGCTAGTGCAGCCGTACATAGATAACGACTGCACAGAACATGGATTGTGGTAGAAGGATGGTTGAAAAAGTGACCTCGGTGAGATAGTTATTATCGGACGTCCTGTCAAACTCTTTGGCGATGCGCCTTTAAATGGAACTTAAAATCCTCAAGTCTGTTCGAGGTTTAACAAAGCTCCACAAGAGCTGGAAAAATTCCTGTGCGCACTCTACCTTTAATATATGCAAAAATTAAAACTACTGATCAAACTCATTGAAGTATGGTTTGCCACAAATGGTTCATCATTAATTCCAAACACATTTTGATGATAAAATAGAGTATTAAAATTTTAAAAAAAAGAATTTGAATACCAGCAGTAAAACACATGTATTGTGCAGTGACACGCTAACAATGTCCACTAAAGTCAAGAGAGTATTCACTGTTTAATTGCTAAGCACGTGAAGTACGCAGATTATTACTTATTGTTCACGTCACCACCTAAGCGAATTCAACTTAAAAATTCTCTGAATGCGTTTCATGATGTTGTCAGTTCATGCCATACCTACCTACGTATAATTTCTTTCTACACGTAAAAAACTACAGTGGCCAGCGATTGTCAATTTCAAAATCACCATCTCAAAATCCGCACTCTCCATCATTTTTTCAATGTTGGTGTATTTTGGCGCGCGATTCTATTTAAAAAAACACACACACACACACACACACACGAAGGTATACCTTACTCCAGAGACTTTGATGAGGCTAGTAAAGAATGTGTTAACCTTCGGCAGGTCTCGTCAACTGGAGTTTCGCCTTCAATTATGCCGTATAGGCAACAAACATAACGTGAATAGTCTTTCTGAGCTTTGAATGATTTGACTCAAGAGGGCTGCGAAATTGCGGATCAAAATTTTGCGAGTTGCACACGCGGCGACTGAAAAATCGTTGAAATTTCACAAAAAGTTTACTTAATTTGGATTAGATTTTGCAATAAAGAACCACCATCTTTGGCTCCTCTGTTAAAGCACCTTTCTGCACAGGGAAACCGATGGCATACATTTTTTTTCTAAAATGAGCCAGAAATAGTAGTTCCTTTATTGCAATGGTCCAATTTTCAATTCTCTTAGCTGATTCGCAAGAAATTTTCGTATGTATTTCCATCTTCGTCACGAGACTCACGAGAGGTGAAAAATGTTCATTTTGTAAGCAACGTGGCAGCGTGGAGTGATCTGCGCGGGAGCTCTGCGCAGTAAACAAACGGGAGCCGGACGGTAACCTAACCACAAATGTGGAATTCGGTCGTCGTGGTGAGACTACGTCGTGTCACCTTTTCGCCGATTTTCCATTTCATTACGAGTTTCCCCTCGATTTCCTTCATCATCAGCCGATGAGCTCTATATCGTCTTGCCGGTGTACCGTCCTTACCGTCAAGTGTGTGAAGTCCGCGTCCTGATCGACCTTGTGTCATGCTCAAGCCAAAGCTAGTGCCGGAAAAGTACGATCACAATGAATTTGAGAAGTGTTAGTTTTTGTAGTGTTTGTGTATTCCTCCTATCGAGCAGGAGTCTTGCTGCAGATTCGCACTCTAATTCCACCAGTGTCGATGTTCAAAAGTTATGTGATGCTCTGAATTTGTGCAATGGAACGGACAACTCGAATGTTGCGGAGGTATGATAACGATCATAGTTCTTAACTATTCTGGTTCTGACCGTTGGTCATGCAGGACACTGTGCATTAGAACACAACACACCTGATGCCTCAGATAGGTCAGATTGTATGTGTAGCTTTAACCGCTATGGCTCCACTCGCACCACAGGGTTTAGACCCATGAGAGTCCACGCTAAGCAAATACACGCACTTGCAGAAGTGCATACTAGAAGAACGTCTTTCTTCCATTTAGACTCAGGGTAAATATAAGAATTAAGATGGCAAGTCTGCTACTACAGTCTGAAGGCACGTATACTTACCTGACTCGGACTTTACCTCAACTGACTTTTAGAGTGTTTCAGGAGTTCCTTTTTATCAGTTGCGATTCTTGCTAGAGGTAGTGACCTGGAGTATGTTCATTTAAATGTATGTGAGGAAATCAGACTGTGTCACCCAGATATTGTCACATTCAAAATTGATTAAAATGGTTCCTATGCAATTGTTATCAACTTAAATGAAACGGCACAGTGTGACAAATGTTGAAACTATTTCTTGCCATGTTGGCAAGATATGATAAGGCATGGCCCTGTCTGCACTTATTGCATAATGTATCAATTTAATGATGTCTTGTTGTCCTGACATATATTCGAACTAAGAGCCCATTGGTTCTTAAACGTGTCAAAATTTTAAAAGCCAGTCATATGTACAGGAGAACTGGGAAATGAAAAGACTGGACCAATGTTACATCAAAAAATAGCACCATTCAACAGCAATTTACGTGCCAACCAATTGGTCAACCGATGATTGACGCATACAGGCTGATGTAACTTGTGTACAATCTTTTCTTTCTCCGTTGTAGTCATGTTGTGAGGAAGGAAAACCAGCGTCCAATGAATAATTTATTCTAATCTACATATTTTAAAAAAGGACGTGATTTCTTGTACCAATGAGGTCTAGATGTTTATCAGGCTGATTCTCGTGGGAGGGTGTCCACAGGGAAGGATATGTCAGGGACTTTGATTACTGTCTGGAAATCCGGTACAAGACCAGAAATTTGTCAGCTAATTTTGCTTGTCACTGCCGAATCTGTTGACTATCAAGCTGGCATGGCTGATAATGGCTGATAAAAAAAAACTCCGTACCTATTTGCTGCGATATTGAGGCGAATAACGCATAAGTTTTAATGTTCCTACCAAACTGCTGAAAATTGCTCTATTTTTTTAATGTTCTCGGAAATTTTCTGAAGAATTTTTAATGAATTAACACTGATTAAAGCGGACACCAAGCGCGCAACTACATATATTCGAACTCTGGAGCAGTCATGTGGTTTCATGCGGAAGGAAAATCTTAGCATTCTGGCTTTTTCAAATCGTTGTTTCTCAAAAGTTGACCTTTTTCGGTTGAATTTTATCACTTAAAGGAAATTTTTAGGAATTATATTTAAGGCTTTGTCCCCAATCCCTCCTTTGGATTTGGCAATACGTCTTTTCCCGCACAAAGGATCGTAACTCCATTCCAAGGTTGCAAAATTGACTTAAACAATTAAATTTTTTTACAAGAATATACTTACCGAAGCATTTGTAAAATTTTTGTCCAAAATTTTTCTAATTTTTGCATGAAGTCATAAAAGAATTACTTAGTGAAGGTTTCAGTTAGAAATTTCCAAAATATTCCTGGTAAAAATGCAATTTGCGAGAGGGAATTTGGCAATATTGGAATGCGGTTATATGCCGTGCTAAGAAAGAACGCCGTTTGAACATTCAAGAGTTGCCCCATTTCCTTCGGTAAAATGTTCATTTTTGAGGATACTAATGAATATTTTCCTTTAAAATTTTCAGGTTTTTTCGGTGGAATTGCGAGCATTATTATTTGAAAAATTGAAAGAAAAATATTCATAAGTTAACCAGAAAATTCGTGTTTTATCAAGGGAAATTTGGCAGCGCCTGAAGGTTCATACGGCGTTTTTCCTTAGCACCGTAGTTATGTCCTTTCTTGAGGGAAACGATAAATATTGACGTCTCTGACCTCCCAACTTCAGAAATGAACAATGGATCGTATTCGATACATCAAGCAGTCGAGATCGTATCTATATCGATTGGTTCAACATGTAAATATAGCCTCAAAAGTCAATCGGGTAATCTGTGGGGACGGGTTTTTTTGTGATGGATTTTTTATTTTTATGAGTACCACATGACAATGAAAAGTGAATTTGTTTGAAACTTAATCTTTTTCAGCTTTTCTAACTTACACTCTAAAATTTTTGTTTGAGGTTATGTTCTATTTTATTGAACCATTATCGAGTACGATTCATTTCAAACGAGCAATGCCCCGGTGGTTCCCGCCGTTTGAAAACAGTTGAGCCCAATTAATTGGCCCAACTATTTAGAGAAGACTCTGGCCCTACAACCAATTATTGCAGCTCGTTACTTACGATATTAATTGACACACTGTCTCGTTGCGTCGTCTCTCTCTTCCTCCTCAGCGCCCGAAGGACTCGTATCAAAATAACGAAATTACCACTCCAACAAAAATGCCACATGTTATTGCAAATGTCTCCAAATTGGCTTCAGTTTTTAAGGAATCTTATGAGTATTTCTACTTGAAATTTTCCAGATACTGTAGATTAGGTAAATAAAATTTAAAAAAAAATAATAATTGATTGGAGCCGGACCACGGTTATGGCCTGGTTACACGATTAAATCTCCGTCAAATTCCGATCAAAATGATGACCAAGATGGCGGTCGAGAGTTATCTAGATTGATGAGTAAAATTAATTAAAACAGCGTGTTGATTGAAATAAGCATGAAATAAGCACGGTTGTGTGGAAATCAGATGATTTGAGCCCCACAGCTTCATCATCTACCATCAAATTTTTGTAAGCCGCAGAAGTTTGATGGTAGATGGTGCGCACCAGTCACCATTTGATCGGAATGTGACGGGAATTTGATCGTGTAACCAGGCCATTAGAAATGTTTATTCACCATTTAAATGTTTAAGTAATACATTGTACGAATGCATTTCAGAGACATTTATACTCCATCTTCAGCGTATACAACAATGTAAAAAAACTGCAGATTGTTTATGTTCATTTTTGCGATGTTTCACATTAGGTTATGATGTTTACAGTAGACTCTGGATTATCCGGCTTCGTATTAACCGGACTCTGGATTATCCGGATCGGTTTTGCAACCATGTAACTATGTACGCATTCCGATAAGTGAGCGGATCCACGGAGAAGCGATCGCAAGGCATATTGGCGCCTGCAAGGCTGAAGGAATACTTCACGCATTGCGCCAAACAGTGAGGTCGGCGTGGAACGCATTAGCGCCTGCTAGATTGTATAAATACTTCTCGCATTACCCCAAACGCAGTGCAGTCGGTTAGTTATAGCCTAAAACGCACATCAGCGGCTACAAGACTGTATGAATACTTCATGCATTGCGCGCTTAAATCGTTGTATTGTAATTTATCGTTGTCGGCTACCATTTACAATCACCATTGAGTCGTTCAATTTGGCGTTAACCTTTTAAATTCGTGTTAGTATGTACATGATGTATATATAATAAGTATACTGTGGTGTTGGTTGGTGGTGTTTGTGTTAACCATTATTATCCGGATTGTTTTTTATCCGGATCGGGCCCGGCACCAATTAATCCGGATAATCCAGAGTCTACTGTATATCCAGTTGAGGCTTTGCGAGCCGTTAGATATGTGGCGAGTCACATGATGCGTAGTTTTTTCAAGATTTTAAAAAAATAATCGATAGGAGCGGTACCACAGTTAGAAACGGTGCATAAACATTTCTAACCGTGGACCAACTTCAATCGATTATTATTTTTTAAATCCTGGAAAAACACGCATTTTGCGACTCCATGCATAATTAAAATGCGTTGAGAAATTGGAAAAAAAGGTTTAGGTACAAGTTACTCTCAAATTATGTATTTTATCGAAAGAAATTTAGTAACTCCTAAAAGCGCTTACGACGTTCTTCCTTAGTCTATGACAGTGCAGACAGTAGTTGAGATTTCAAAAGCTATTTCGCAACTAGACTTAGGCAGACCCAAGCAAGTTAAATACAAAAATTAGGACGAAAACATACTATTTCCTAAGTGTTGCTTTTCTTAATTTTTAAAAATTCCGGGAATTTTTTAAAACTTTTTCTACCCACTGATTATTTTCGCGATTCCCTTTTTCGTTCGCAGTTCCGTTTAAGAATATTTGAAAGAAATCGATCACACATATTTAAACGACAATTTTGTAGAGTTTCCCGAAATTTAGGAAAAGTCTAGGCAGTTCATTTTAATCGTATACCTACGTCTCAAACTATGGATTTTCAGCACTATCTCCGATCGCGTGCCATTTTCACCGCTCCGAGTTTCTCAGAAATTTCAAGTACCGAGCTTCGAGGTATTTGTACCAAGTGCTGGTGTGAGTCAGCTGTCTTTCAGGCAAGCGCACAAACAGACTCACTTTCCAATAAGTCGCAATACTTTCATAAAATCCCGCGCGATGCAAAGAAAATGCAGGTTTCAAGAGCCGTACCTCATCCCAAAATAATCGATTTTTTACTCATAGAATTTCTTTTTTTGGGGGGGAGGGAGGGAGGCGGTTTTTACATAATTACGCATCTCTGAAAATTGCGGAGCGTGCACACAGAAAAAATTGTCTCCCACTGACTAGTACCACGTGCACGTGTATTTATTCAAATTCTATTTGCGTCTCGCTGACTCCCGACGGTTGCACTTTTTTTAATTTTTTTTTCCCTCAAAAAAAAAGGACAAAAATCTGCAATGACTACGTGTGTTTAATTTAAAATAGAAACATGAAAGAGTGCATTATTTCACAGATCTAAGCGGTAAATCTGCATGTTTCTAAGCTTGCGCACCTAAAATTTTAATAACTTTGCCTTGTTGGACTTTAAAAACGGGGTAGCATTGGGACCCAGGGGCCGAATTTTTCCGGCTCTTTCACATATAGAGGTGCAGCATCCATCAATGAGTCCAAACCGCACCACTGGCCAATCAGAAGCACTAAGTCGGACTTGAGTGCAGTCGAGACTCATCCTAGGTATATTGAAGTACGGTGGAAGGACTAATAAAATGCGGCCCCTGTGCTATACGAGTCGCTTATTCGAAGAAGGTGAGTTGAGGGGCTTGGAGGACAAAGAGCATAAGTACAGTCTTTAAAAAAAAAAACTGAGATATAACTGAGAGAGAGAGAAAAAAAGTATATTTAAGTACAGTGGAAGGACCAATTAAATGCGGCCCCTGTGCTTTACGAGTCGCTCATTCGAAGAAGGTGAAATGAGGGACTTGGAGGACAAGGCGCATAAGTGCAATTTTTGAAAAAAATTGAGTTATTAATGATTTCAAGTTAAACTAGTCCTGATGTTTATTTTTTGAAAACTTAGCTCCCAAATTCCAATTTTTAAGCATGAATAAGTCAGATCGAACTTGTTCTCCGCCATAAGGGTCCATGTAATTTCGAAACTTCTAACGCGTATTTCTCGAAATAGCAAAAACTGCATCTATGCGCCTTGTCCTCCAAGCCCCTGAAATATCATAGGGACCCTGCACTTATGTTTCCCTCTCACTATAAGGTAGTCCTCTCTCGGACTGTTTTCAATCAAAACTGAGCGTAAACAATCGACATGGGTAATCTCGAAGATAAGTGCGACGTACGATGCTCTGTTGCGCACATTCGTAGCGTGACTTCTCGATCGCCGTAATGTCGGCTCCCGCTGAAGTAGGGTGATCCTTGTTGAGTATAGGGTATCCCGTCCAAGTGGTCACGAAATTGAAAAGCTCATGCTAGGCGCGCCATCAGCCAATGGGATAAGGGGTAAGGGAATGCTGAAAAAAGAGAAAGAGATGGAAAGGAGCAAGTTCGGTTTCGTTATCAACATTCCGGTGATGAATAACTAGGGGGAATCTTCCCAAGAAGTTTTCTGAAAGAATTTGTTCCGTGTGCACGTGTATCAATTAGTGAATTTTAGAACACCTGGATTTTCAGGGAATTTCGCTGGAGGTCGGGGAAATTTTTCATTTGAGGAGACCACACTAAGCGCGAGGCTCACCTTTACATAAATTGCCGAGGGATTTTCTTTTTCTTCCTCCTCCTCCTCCTCCTCTTCCTCCTCCTCTCTTCCTCCTTCCCCTCCTCCTCCCCCTCCTGCTCTCCCTCTTACCTTCTCTATTTCTTCTTCTGAGTTCAGGAAAAATTACCAGGGTGTCAACAAGTCCGGAATTTCCGGAAAGTCCAGAAATAGTACTGATTTTTTAAGGACGGTCGGGAAGTATTGAAAAAGTGCGGAAATTTGGCTAGAAGTCCGGAATTTTTTTTCATTTTTTTGGCATTCTTGTCGCAATTTGAAAAAGAAACTCAAATTTTGGAAATTTTTCGTCAAATGGAGGTACTAAAAAAGTACTGAATTTTTCTGTCGAAGAGGTACTGAATCTCTTGCGAATGCACTGAAAAAGTAGTGTAATAGTACTGATTTTTAGCCAGCATGTTATAGCAGACACCCTAATTACGGAATTCTGCGAAAATTAATCTTTTATTTTATTTTATTTTATTTTTTTTTAATCCTGTCATAAAGATGCACCCGTGATGTAAAGACCTGTTATAAAGATGAAATACTAAATTTGTGACATCTTTTCGGAAAATACACTCATGCCGCGGTATGTGCGCGGACTAGTACAAGAAGATTCATCTCCCTTACTTGCCGACAACCCCACAGAATTTGTTTTTTAGTTTCAACTCTTCAACAGATCTATTTTAAGTGATGCACTCGTATTAATAATCCTCAGTTGAAGAGCATGGAAATCCTTCCGTGTGCGTACGTAATTTGTTTGTGTGTGACAATGCTGTTGTGCTAAGGAAGAACGGCGTATGAACATTCGAGAGTTGTCAAATTTCCCAGGATGAAACATTAATTTTGGACGGAATTTATGCATATTTTTCCTTAAAATTTTCAGATGTATCAGATTAATTAGCGAATAAAACTGTCTGAAAATTGTAAAAAAATTATTCATCATTCACCCGGTAAATTTGACTTTTATCGAAGAAAATATGGCAACATTTGAAGGCTCAGACGGCGTTTATCCTCAGCACGGCAATATGAGTATGTTTGTTATTCTTATGCCTGTCGTTTTTAACCAGAAACGAGGAAAGATATGGAAACTGTCGACCTCTCTAAGTACTGTAAATAAACGCTATTTTTTATAAATACATATTGTATTTACCGAAGATAATCCGTTACGGTTTAGCGATGCGAGGAAATGAAATTGTGTTAAAACCCAATATGTCCATTTTCTAATGAGCTCTGAGGTACATAAAGATGTACGCGTATCAGAAAATGGGCATGTTACATTTTAATACACACCGATGATTAAAAATAAAAGGCGCAAAAAATTATCAGGAGCAGAATGAGTGACCTTCGAATTACTGATCGACGATTAGTTTTTCAGCGTTGCTCTTTTGTATGGATTTTCATGTGTAAATTCTATCATCCAACGCATAATTTTTTATCTGAGACCAAATCGCTGAATAAGTAGAATCTCTTCTTTTTTACCATCGCGTTGATTAATTGTCAATTACTCAACAGCACTCATCAATAGAATATTGCTTGCGCCAATTTATTGCAGTGGCTTGAAGTAATTCTGTCGCAATGATTCTAATGCTATACATGTGTACATTTTTTAATTTGTGTCGAATAATTTAATGTTTTCGTGATCAGAAGAAAAATCTAATCCTTTCATTAATTTAAAGTCGAGAAAATGTACATTTTAAACGTGAAAATAGTCGTTAAAATTTGTCCTTAAGATTGAATCTTAAAGAAAAATTAAACTTCAAACCTCTGCCTCGCCTGAAATCAATATTTTTAATGAATTTAAATGGAAGAAAAATAGTATTGCCAACTTGTACAATTGCCGCTGATGCGACTTGGTTTTTTCTGTTACCTTGTTTCGATAAAAAAAAAAGAGCGTGTAAAACGCTTCTTGTGCAGAAGTAAAGATCCTAGAAATGCGGGCATCTCCGATTTCAAATAAAAAGAAAAAGAAAAAAAGGAAATGGATTGCAAGCAAAATTTGACGGGGAAAATGATTCCATCAGACTGGTCGGTCCAAAAACAGCATCCGATCTCACTCAAAGCTCTCAAAGTTTAAACTCTGATGATGGTAGTCAAGCAAAGAGAGATTGACAATTTGCATCCCTAAAACGGCATTAATACGTTGCGACACTCGAATCTTCCATTCTGATTTGAGCGTATCGTAGCATGTAGCGATGCTGCTTGTCAACATGTAAATGTCATGCAGTTTCCGAGGAATTAATGTCAAGTTCAAGGATGTTTCAACGCCTGTCGAAGCTCAATTCGGTTGTTTCTGACGTTGCTAAGTTCATGCCGTCATTTTTTTTCTTCTTAATTTATTCCAATGTGCCCCTTGTAAACTTCAGCTAGAACAAAAAGAAGAGTTATTTATTACAGAATATGGGTCAAAAATCACGATCAGCGCATCGGAAAAGCCTGAAATACGCTGCTGTCTTTTTAATCCGCGTTATTAGAAATGTGTGTTTTCTACAGCTTCCCGCTTTAAAAACGATACCACGGCACAGGTGAACATCAGTGGCGTGGCGTGCTTTGCGATACATCGATTGTTATGCCATTTAAACCTATGGCAAAGAATAGATTATTAAGGTGTTCGCTGCGGACACCCTGTTTATCGATCCTTTTTCATGAGTTTAAATGGAACAACAATCGATATATCGCGAAGCACGCCACGCCACTGGTGAACATCTCGTAAGAAGAGTCGCTCCATCTAACCCTCGCGAACTGGGATACTACGCAATATTCAATAACATGGCGGACGCCAACCCGCCAAAACACACGCGACGAGACGGGATTTTATCAACCGGCGTGTTTATATTTACACTTTCCTTGCGTTGATAAAGACCATGGTGCTTCCTCACGATTTTCCATAGAGCACATAGAGTCGTAATGTAAATGGGAGAGCTGGCGCCGTATTCTGCTCGACGAGACCCGAGCCCGGTGTGCGCCGAGTTCGGGTCACTTTTTCGATACATTTTCGATCCAAAATGGCGGTATGGAATACGTGGTGATTCCTATCCTCTTTGTTTACATCGGATGGCCGGGTACCCGTGTATCGCAAACAATCGATTAAATATCGAAAAAGTGACCCGGCGTCACACAGGAGTCTCGTAATTCGGGACCTGGAAAATGCTTAAAAGTGGCGCCAGCTCATCCACTTACCTTACGACTCTATGTACTCTATGCGATTTTCAGGTGGAAGCGTCAGCCATGTTGAATATTGTGTGGCATCCTAGTGCGGAAGGGCTCAGAGGGCGAAAGATCCGGGTGTAGCACCTGGCGCAGTCGAAGCCACGGCTCCAGCCTCCGGGAATTCAGGCCTCTGAGCCCAGAACGGGCGGTATGTCTGTATAGCCCGTAACTTTTTTTTCAGCGACAAAAATGTTCACCAGTGCCGTAGTCTCGTTTTTGATGCGAGAAGCTTTTAAAAAACGCATATTTCTTACGCGAATTATGAAGTTGGGAGTGTATTGAAGACTTTCTGAATGTGCTCATCGTGAGCTCTTTTTTTTTCTTTTTTTTTAACGAAATAACTCTTTTTGTTTGCTTTAGGTATAGCTGAGGTTTGTAACAGGCCCCATGCTTTGACACGCGGGCACAGCCGCCAACCGGACATTACTTCCCGGTCTTTATCCGGAGCCTACATATTATTTTATCTCCATGCCGCGCCACGCAGCCTCTCTACTCCAAGCTCGTTTACGTTGACTTGATAAGCTCACCGTTATGTCGCTTATCACTCGATAAAATTGTTGGATTGCATCTCATTGTGGCGCCTAGTTATGAATGAAAGGGGTTAAACCGAATATAAAATTGTGACATGAGCCCTGTAATGCCTATTTTCTTATAGGTCTTAGGGTCCACGTCACAATGTAGATGGGTCCGTTTGATTTAATATCAACCGCTCACCGACGTGCAACGCTGCCAATTCTTGGAAAACTGTGTTCTTTCTTCTCACACGAAGAAAAAAACTTCGTGCATGGGACCCGAAGTTGAGGTCGTATGGATCTTTGAAGTTTTCGGATCACGTATCTAAAAACTTGAGGTCCAGCTGCCGAAGTTCGGGTCAGACATCTGGAGTACTTCGATATATACCGAAGGGTTCGGGTCACACATCTGAGTACTCCGGTACTTACCGAAGTAATTCGGATGTCTGACCCGAACTTCGGCGGTTGGACCTCAAGTTTTTGGATGCGTGATCCGAAAACTTCAGAGATCCACATGACCTCAACTTCGGGTTCCATGCGCGAAGTTTTTTCTCCGTGCAAAACAGTAATGTGAACAAATGCGAACTGTCGGTCGCCCTGATCTCAACAACACCGGGCATAAAATTATGATTTTAATATGGCCAAGAGAAGCGCTAACCGGGAAAGCAATAAGCGTCAGTCCTTATTAGCTTACTTCAGAATCTCCTCAAAATTACCCCTCCCCCCCTATTCGGGCTACATTTTGCAATAAAAAGCTATGATTTCTGGCTCATTTTAAAAACAGTGCCACTAGTTGCCCTATGCAAGTAGATGATTTTATGGAAGAGCCAGAAATCGTAGTTCCTTATCGGAAAAGAAAGTCCATTCATGTCCATCCACAGAAATAGAGGTCCCTATTCCCCACGTTAATTAACAGAAAAAAATGAAAAAATATTCAGTAGAGTGCTTTTTGGACAGCGTTAAGCAGTAAGGAACCCAGCCACAACAGCTATTGCCAAAAATCAGGCTATTTAATTTTTTACTTGAAACCGGTTCTGCGAATGTGTTGTGTTGTTTGTGATTTCAGTGAATTTTCTGTATAGTACGAAGCAGACCCTTTAAAATTTTCGAAGGAATCGTACGAACAAACGTTCTCTCGTATAAAATTAAATTGTTCAGTCAAATTGGGGAATAGCTGATGTGACTTGATTCCTTTCTGCCAAACCCGGTCCAATTAACTTTGGAGGAGGCGGCAGATACGGGCCCAGCTCCATCAAATTCTGATGGGGTCAATTTTTTCTCACTTGGCACGGAATAATCCGCGTTATCTTTTCGTCGCTCGCCCCACCCCCTTTGCTGATTAGGGTGACCTTGAAAGCCGACGGAAAGTTGTGAGCGGTCGTCTACCGAAACGAAAGCTCGCCGGTTGATTCGGGAAAGTTGTGTTTCGATGAGTCAGCGTGGCACGTGCACCAAAATCGTCGCTCTTCTAGCCAGTGGCGTGGCGTGCTTTGCGATTTATCGATTGATCTGCCATTTAAACCCATCAGAAAGGCTCGATAAACAGGGTGTTCGCAACGAACGCCTTCATAATCGATTCTTTTCCATAGCTTCGAATGAGGAAATATCGATAATCGATCGTTCACGCCACGCCACTACTCCTGGCGTTAGGGCGTATGTTTGTTCCTATATGACACCCCAAGTAAACGAATAGCCGCATCCAGACCTCCTAACCATTGAAAAATTCGCAGCGCTTTAAATTTTTTGCGTTTGTGGTAACTTAATGTGTCACTCATCGTATTCGGACGGCTTCGTTGCGTAAAAAAAGAAAAGAATCGAGTGAAAATATTAGGGTTTATGTACGCATCTGGAAAGTTGGAAAAACTTTGAGATTTGAAGGGGCCTGGAATTATCAGGAAAATCTTAGGACATCGGGGCGGACTTAAAAAAACTGAGCGAGAAAACTTTTATTCAATTGCTCGCGACCATTAAAATATGCGATGATTTTGATTTCATTCTGATAGTGTGATTTTGTTTTTAGGTGTTACAATATAGGCATCTACGTCACAAATACACTTCGAGGGGGGGGGATAAGAAAATCCAAAATTTAGCGTCAGGTATGTATTTCATGAACAGCCTCATTACACGTCCAGCAGGAAGATCATAAGGGAGGAACTTTGCTTCGAATGTCTTCTGCTCAGTTACTTTGTGGTACATATAACTTTTTCGTGATCTTTCTACTCCCACTCAGGGAAAAATCAGTGATTTTGTTTGGGAAATAGTATAAACCCCGCCCACTCATATTGCCGCTTTGCTCTTGTTTCAGTTAGCAAAATGCATTCGCTCAAGTCAGGACGCGGATCACATAAACAGTCCATCCGATGGCAAGTCATCAAAACCGACACCCCAAGAAGGTAAGAATCCCCCCCCCCTTCATTGCCTGACTTTTTTCGTTTTTCTGACAGACATAACTGTCGGGAACAAGCCGTCCCGAGAAAAAAATGAAAAAGCAAGCAGACTCCATATCGAAATATCGCAGACTCCTTTATGCCCTACTCCTCCTTTTAATCGTAAAGCATTATTAGGGCACAGTTGCGATTTTGCAAGTTGGCAGCACTGTTTCTTCTCCATTTAAATCCATTACAAATATCAAATTCAGGAGGCAAGCTGCCTCGCCAAGAATCGATTATTTTATGTACATTCGAATGAAGGAAAAGCAGTTTTGCCATCGTCACGCCACTGCTAGAGCCCAAGAAATGCTTCTCTGGCCAGACGTTGATTCTCAAGGAACCACTTATTTTACATTTTTTGAACTCCCTCAGTGAGAAGAACGAAACAAACAAAAAAAGATGAATTATTTGACTCCATCGGTTTTTTTCCTCTCTTTTTTTTTCGTTTCTCATTTTTTACATATTTAATTAACCACCTATAAATTACGAATTACTGAACTCACTGCAACTCCTTATTTTCGTTGCATATACACTTCAATTTGCAGGAAGTTAAAAATCCTTCATGCACGCTGGGCTTGTCGATTTCCTTTGACATTTTTGCAGTGGTGAATGCATAGCTGAAGTGCGCTACAACTAGAATTGTATATAGCAAATAGGTGGTTTTTCTACGAGGATTATAAATAAACAATTGGTTAGAAATGAAAACAAAATACTATGAACTATGCAAAACGATAATCCGGGTATCTGAACTTGGCTGATTTGAGAACGCCTTCAAATGCGGCGTGATACCTCATGCATTCTGGAGAGTTCAAATAGTTGTATCATTGCGCCGTAAGAATGTGACGGAAGATTACAATTGAAATAGCCTTCATGCACGCTGGCCTTTTCGATTTCCGTTAACATTTTTGCAGTCATGAATGCGCTCAAGTGCGCTTCAGCTAGAATTGTATTTAGCAAATGGGTGGTTTTTATAGGAGGATTATAATTAAACAAGTGGTTAGAAATGGAAACAAAATAATATGAACAATGCAAAACGATTATTCCGATAACGGAACTTGGTTGTTTTGAAAACGCCTTCAAATGCGGCGTGATACCTCACGCATTCCGGAGAGTTCAAATAGTTGTATCATTGCGCCGTAAGAATGTGACGGAAGATTTAAATAGAAACAGCCTCCATGCACGCTGGGCGTGTCGATTTCCTTTGACATTTTTGCAGTGGTGAATGCATAGCTGAAGTGCGCTCCAGCTAGAATTGTATTTAGCAAATGGGTGGTTTTTCTACGAGGATTAAAAATAAACAAGTGGCACGGAATATAACTAAATAATATGATCTATGCAAAACGATAATCCGGGTATCGGAACTTGGCTGTTTTGAAAACGCCTTTAAATGCGGCATGATACCTCACGCATTCCGGAGGGTTCAAATAGTTGTATCATTGCGCCGTATGAATGTGACGGAAGATTTAAATGGAAATAGCCTTCATGTTAAAATAGTTGCTCGTGGTTGAAGCATACTATGCCGGAGACTGCGTTGCTATGAATTTTCAATGTATTAATAAGACTGCTGGGGGGATCACGAATTAGCAGTCGAAGTTATTGTTTTTCATTCCTTTTAAACCATGAAGTCTCCAAAAAGTCAAAATAGTCGCTCAAGATCAAATGGCATCGTTTGTATAATCGAACTTCCATTTGATCTGTGTTTAAAAGACTTGTCAATCACTCGTTAAGGAGTTGAATTTAAAACTTCCCGTTGTGTGAAATGTGTTCTATGTAAGATTTTGAAGAGAAAACATGTGATTTTCCTCTACTTCAGACCTGTCTAGTGGCCCATTGTTTGCTAAACAATGGACCACTAGACAAGGTACGAATTTTAGCATTCCAATATATGTTCCATGATCAGAATTTCACATAGACTACTATTCTTGCATCAAAAATTACTGGAATCCACTCCTAACTAAGATATTAACGTTTTTAATTAACTTTTTTTTTTTTTTTTTTTTTTTTTTTTTTTTATGAGGGTGTGTGGTTGTGCACATTGTGCAAGGGAAATTTGAATTGCCCGGGCACAAGAAACACAATACTCCACGTGAGTCGAATCGCGCCTCACAGCGGTTAGGCAAGCCTCTCAATCGATCTTTGTTCCTTTCCCTCCCTTTATTGTTCAAAGTGTGAACAATTTGCTATAGCTGAGCCAAAGTATCAAGATCGAGGTTGCCAGATTTTCATATCGCGGAGACTGTCGTAACGTTCAGTGCGCGATTTGCCTCTCGTGGACCATTGCGTTTTCAGAGCGGGAGGTTTGAATTCATGCATCAAGAAACATTTAATGTCTTCGTTAGGAGTCAATTTCAGTAATTTTCGCTGTATGAATCGTGAATTTTGATTGAAGAAATGTATCAGAATGCTTTAATTCGTACCTTGTCTATGTCTAGTGGTCTATTCTCTGTAGTCAATTTTGAGTTTTTATGGACCGAGGTCTTCCTTCCCCTAAGCGGTCACATTCGGCTTGGGGTCTGGTGGATTTTCTGAGGGAATTACAGTATTTTACTGATTTAACGATTGTAATTAGATATGAATTGGTGTTGCAGTATGGGGATTTGGTCTTCTGTTCGTTTCGGCGATCAGTTTATGCTCTCTGCTGGGCGTGAGTGTGATGCCGCTCATGCAAAAATGGTACTACAAACAACTCTTGACGTCGCTCATCGGGCTGGCTGTCGGCTCCCTCTCTTCGTCCTCTCTCTTTCACCTTGTTCCGCAGGTAAGTTCCC
>NW_017547192.1:3871739-3903193 GCF_001854935.1 Bemisia tabaci
CATTTAAATCATCGTAGGAGAATTCGTTCAAACAAGAGTAGACTGTATTATTCTGCCGTGCTAAGGAAAAACGCCGCATGAACCTTCAGGCGTTGCCAAATTTCCTTTGATTAAACACGAATTTCCGAGTAAACTTATGAATATGTTTCTTCCAATTTTTCAGAAAATTTTGTTCGCAATTTCACCTGAAGTCCCTGAAAGTTTCCAGGAAAAATATTTATACCTTTCCCCAAAACTAAACATTCTATTGAAGGAAATTTGGCAACTCTCGAATGTCCATACGGCGTTCCTCCTTAGTACGGCAGTATTGTTGTGAGTACCAAGCACTGGACAGTAGTATTTCGAAGTTTTTTTGACAATGAGTCAGTTATGCGCTGCGCTGGTCACAGAAGCATCTTCTGATGCTTGATTTCTCTAGATTAGCCAAAAATAGGAAGGTCTGTCCAAACAGCAACTCTGTACGCTCAATATTAACCGAGATATCGCGCTTAAAAATTCGGTTTATGACGTCATCCACCGCGGAAGTGACACACTTGGTTTCTTTCACCTTGGCTTCAACTATCAGTTAGACACATATTTGAACCGGTAACTTAACTTGGGACTCGGATGAAAGCAAGTTGGAAGAAACCAAGGGTGTCACTAACGCGGTGGATGACGTCATAAACCGACTTTGGCAATGCGCGATATCTCGGTTATTATTGAACGTAAAAAGTTGCTGTTTAGACAGATCTTCTTAGTATTAGCTGACTGGCAAGAATTAAGCGTCGAAACACGATTCTGTGAACAGCGCAACTGACCCATTCTTGGTCCCTAGTCTTTCTGGAACCAGTTAAAAAGTTTGGAAATCAATTAAGTAATTATTATTCTGACAATCTTTATCGTGCGTCCAGGGGTCGCCGTGCAAGAAAGCATGGACTCTGGATAGTCCATTTTCTGATTGGTCACGCGATTTGAAGCGGGCGAAAACACGTCCACAAGCGAAGCATTGGAGGGATCGGAAGGGGCCGACCCTGAATTTCCTCAACTCAACAGGTTTTTACTCATTGAAGGTCTATGTTTTGCGGAATGCATCATGATTTGGTCATTTTCGGTCTCTTTTCGGGTCTAATACTGATCTAAATATGGGTCTGAAGGCCGATCGTGGCGGAAAACTCGCATTTTTCGCCACAATCGGCCTTCAATCCATGTTTGGGCCAGTATTAGCCCCAAAACAAGATCGAAAATGACCACATCATGATAAATTCCGTAAAATATAGACTCTCACTAAGCGGAAAATCGTGGAATTGAGGAAATTTAGCTGAGCGGGTCCAGAAAACGGCCATTGTAAGGAAATGCTTAGAATTGCTAGGAACGTGAAACATTTTTATGATTAGTTGATGACTTACCACTCATTACTGTGCTCCTTATACCCGTAACCATATCAGCAACTCCTCATGAGCGTTAATTTTTAACAAAACGCTCAGCAGATTGTTTTTAAGCCGGGCATTCACTGATCATACTTTATTTCTCTACAGGCTTTCAGTCTTGTTGACAGTGATTTCCATCACCAGTATTTACATATTTCTCTGTCAATTTGGATGGGAATCTGGGTTTTCTTCATGGTGGAGCGCTTACTGAAGATAATCAATGATGCTAAACAGGTATGTGCACGTATGTATCTAGAGAATGAGAAACGAAACATAGAACCCACCAGGAAAGGTCTTAATTAGATCATGTAAAAGTAGCCCCCGTCTTAAATTTTATATTTAGTGAGTCGATTTGAAACTCTTGTTGGTGAAAAATATACAATTTGTCGTAAAAGAATGTATAGATTGCCTTTTACAAAAAGGAACCAAGTGCATTCCAATGTTGCTAGAATTGCGAAATTTACATTCTTGGCAATAAAATTACTGAAATCATGCAAAAATTAAATTTACAAAAGTAATTTTCGTCTTGAATTTAGAGTGTATTGAGAGTAAAGATGAAACTCGTTCAGGTGACCAGTTTATATTTGCAAGGTAAAGAGTTGCACAATCTTGGCATAATTGAAGTGCTTATGATTCCTTTTTGCAAAATTCAATCCACATAATAATTAATAATAATTTATAATAATTACATTTTTTGCCCCTGTCACTTGCTTTCGGATAAAAAATCAGGATCCCTGCTATCACATTTATTCTAATTGTATCTCGCTGGGGTAGTGCAATTGCGCCAAAGTGGATCCTTTTCACTGTTTTTGGCATGTATGCGTAATTATCTCATTTAATGAATCATTGACTTCCTTGAAACTCGTCAGTTCCTCAGGCGGGACAGAAACACAGCTGTAGACAACAAAATTTCTGAATTCCGTCACTCTGTTGCTTTTAAAAGTTTACTGAACTGCAACTAAAAACACAAATAAGCCAAGTACGTGTAGTTATGGTGTCTGCCACATCCGGGATGTGCTGTGTCGCCAATTGTTGGAGCATAGGTGACTTGCCTGGATGTGGCTACCGACTCTAATAATGCAGAAATTCCTCAGCAGGAAAATTTATTGTTTCCATAGGACACAAAAAGAAACATTTTATATGTTAAAGGGTCCCTTAAACGTATAATCAAATACCTAAAATCTTCTTTAATAAAATTTGCCTTGGAATTTCGTAAATTTGTAGTTTAAAGTTGGAATTAACATTCCTTTGGAAAGGCTATCTAGTTTCCCATATTATTTTGAATATTTTAGTGTATTTTAAATATATATTTGTGTATTTTGAATATATTAGTGTATTACGACAATATTTATTCCTCAGAGATGCGAGAAGACAAGTTTGCATGATGGAGAAGTTCCTCTTCAAAACGTCAGTGCATTATCATCTCCAAATCAAAATGGAATCTATGATTGTCAGGAACAAGCAATCAAGGCTTCTTTTGGTCACCAAGAGGTAAGTAAGATTCAAGAAAAAAAATTTTCCCTCTTCAGGAATAGACTCAGAAAAATATCTCCTCTTATTTTAAGAATTTTATTTCCTTAAGAACCACCTGTCGTGTAGGTGTAGGTCGCTTAACATCAGCAGTGGACCAGTTATACAAATTTTATATTTGTCAATGGCAAAAAACAAGACAGGTGGAATGAAGTTATGTGTTGGGTCAGCATTGTCTGTTCTTGACTTTGTGGTGCCTATGTTGGGTGGAATTGACAAGAAGCTTTTCAACTTATGAAGTACTTTTAGGCTACTATTGATTTGATAAATTTCCGACATAAGCACGACAAGAGAAGAACTCATGAAGCTGATTAATCACATAACTCCACTCCATCTCAGTCTTGCTTGTCCAGTTGAGAGACGCAAAATTAGTCAGCCTGCTGGTGAATTTTCCGAACAAACCTTTACTTTATCAAGAGAAATTTTGCCCCACAGATGCCTGATTTTTTCCACTCTAAGTTGAAATGCTTCCTAAGTCATGATTAGTGGCTGTTACCAGAAGAGAGGACTCAAGTATACAAAGATATTTTTCCGAGGAGAAACGTTTGCCAAGTTGAGGAGAAAAGTTTGAATTTGGCACTCCAGTATGTGTAAATACAAATGGACCACTAGACAAGGTACGAATTTAAGGATTCTGATACATGTTTCTTAACCAGAATTTCACGTAGAACTTGATTCTTGCATCGAAAATCACCGAAATCATTTCCTATCTAAGGATATTAACATTTTTATTTTACATTGGTTACGGGGAATTTGAATTACCCGATCACACGAAACTCTATACTCTACATGAGTCCAGTCACGTACTACAACGGTTTCGGCAGGCCTCTTAATCTAGCACTGTTCATTTCCCACCCTGTGTTGTTCCAACTATAAACAACTTGCTACAGCTGAGCCTAAGCGTCAAGATTGAGGTTGCCAGATTTTCATATCGCAGAGATGGTCATGGTAATTTTTAGTGTGCGATTTGACTCTTGTCGACCATTGAGTTGTCATGAGCCAGAGGTTTGAATTCACGCATCAAGAAACATTAATTATATTGGTTAGGAGTTGATTTTAGTAATTTTCATTGCGCAAATTGTGTCCAATTTTGGTTAAGAAACATGTATCAGAATGCTTAACTTTGTATCATGTCTAGTGGTCCATCGTGAGCAGTTTATACAATACAGAACAACAACATTCTGTGAATTTTTTATCATAATTTATTGATTTATTCAATGTAATTTCAGAGGCCAAAAGTCTGCAGTAGTTTCACGAACTTGGCAGGAGATATAAAAAAAATCGAGCACGGACTACAAAAAGGAGATAATGTGATAGCTACTGTTGCCTGGATGGTCATTTTCGGTGATGGACTGCACAATTTCATCGATGGGCTTTCTATTGGTACTGCTTTCAACCAAAGTATTTTAACTGGTATCTCCATCAGTTTAGCTGTTATGTGTGAGGAATTCCCTCACGAACTAGGTATGTATTAATGATAATTGCCTGTCGTTTGATCAACCATTTTTGCCTTCTACAAAGAACTTGATTGCCTAATATGTTTAAACTGAGATGTCCAATGTACATAGTTTGAAAGAAAGTCCTGATCAGCCATTTTGAAGTTTCTGCCACCGTTAATTTTCTCTGAGGAGTCAGTATTTGGTTCTTATTGTTGCTAAAGTTTCTAAATCCAAAGATATGAACCTCCTTAGTAAACAGGCTCTTTTTAAAACAATTTAGAACTTCCTTTCGGATATTTCCAAAATGGTAGCTTTGCATATTGGTGGTGCCCAAATGGTCTCACTTTTTGAATTAAATCTCCCCTCACTGAAAGAAAAATGAAATGTAATAATTTTTCTTTGCTTCAAAATAAATCTCTATGTAGAGTAATAATTATTTGAAGACATTAATTATTTCCCTCCTATTTCCTAATTATTTCCATTAACGGTCTCCTAATTTGCTGTATTTTTCCCCACCAGGTGATTTTGCTGTGCTTTTAAATGCGGGTATGACGATACGGCAAGCTTTATTGTATAATTTTCTGTCTGCTTGCACATGTTATGTCGGTCTCATCATTGGAATAATAGTAGGAGATATTGAATGGAATATTTACATTTTCGGTTTTGCCGCTGGCATGTTCCTCTACATTGCACTGGTTGATATGGTGAGTGAAACTTCATCCCAAAAGTACTTTCAACGAGTTGAACTGAGAGTAAACTTTCCTTCAGTTTTATTTACATAGATGAATCTTTGCTCTAGGCCTTATCTAATCTAGAATTTTACTGTCGAAAAACTGTATTAAGGAGAATTTGATTTTCTGTGAATTTAGGAGATTCTTCAGATGAAAACCTAAGGTTATTTTTGCTTTTACCAGCAAGTGTTCCTGACCATGCCAATATCCTGTCATAAGTAAAAATTCAGCCACCCTTCCTTCTATGAGTGAAATCGCTAGATTAGTAGAAAATTTTGAAGTCATCAAGCTACCTCGAACAGTGTAACACTGTCATAAAATTGCAGGTCTTTGCAATTTGACTTTTCCAAAAATGGTAGGTTTGATCTTATGGTCATGTCATTAGGATGACGGAAGAGAGGCTGCCAAAAAAGATGCTTGATTGGGTTCCTCCTGGGAGGAGACGTAGGGGACGCCCAGTGAGAGTTTGACGACAGGGGGTGTTAAATGAGATGAGGGAGTGTCAACGTCCTGATGACTTGTGGAAAGACCGAGCTTTGTGGTGATTAGGCGTTGTAAAGCGCCAAAGAGCGCTATTAAAGCGACTCATATGTATGTATGGTTCAAAGCTACTTTAAATAGGCTGAACTAGTTTCATGCATTTTGCAAAAATTTGAAGCTTTTTGCTTTTATGATGTACACTGTGTAACTAACTTGTGAGACTGATCTACCTACTTTTTATACCTGATTAATGATCTTTTGTTGTTCATTTTGCAGGTACCTGAAATGAATGAAGTTGTAGAGGAAGCCAGTAAAGAGAGTATCGGCGCTGCATTTCAAGCATTAGTGCTCCAAAACATTGGCATTTTCACCGGTGTCACTGCCTTATTTCTATTAGCTAAATATCCTGAATATTTCACGATTATGTGAATGTTCTCTCCTGTACATTTCACTGTGTGTACTTTTTGACTTACTTTAGGTACTAAATTATTTGTTTTTTTGTTACTAATGATTAAATGCTGGGAGAAGCCATGAAACTTAGTGCAGCATGGTGCTCAGAGTGTGAATTGTGTACAGAATTTTTGCTAATTTTTAATATTTTGTTATAACAGGGAAATATAAAAACCAGGGCTGTACGGATAGACCAAAATGCGATTTAATAAATATTTGTGTGGTTGAGAATTTGGATTTCTCAGTAACTTGCTTTGTAACAATCAGCTCAGATAAAACTGGAGACATTGTGCAATGTAATCGGAATGTTATTTTTATCATATTTGCATACTACCCTGAAGATTCTTGTTGAAGCTTGTCTCAGCAGAAAGTAACAGAATATTATTTGTATGTTGGGGTTTTGTCCCATGTAAGAATAGTTTGAATTTTCTGTGCAAATTTCCTTAAAATTTAGGTAAAAACAGTCGTGCAATATTTTGAAACAAAGCCAAAGAAACAAATGGGAGTTGTAAAAATAGTGATGAAGAATTTTCAGGATAGCCATTTCTGTCAAAATGTGTAAAAAAATCGATATTTAAGATTTCATTGGTGAAATCTCTGTAGTATCCGAAAGACCAAGTTACCAGCAGTACAGTCCATTGCAGCATAACAATTTAAATCATTTATGGAATGGCAAGCCGCAAACAATTATAGCTTTAGTTTGGTGCGACATTTTTGGGCCGTCTATGTTCTGAAATGTTTGTGAAAAACATTTTTTAACAAAAAGTTTTGCGGTACAATAGTCTTTTTCACAGCAACCAGTGGTCATTTTTATATTATTTGCATTATTTACAGGTGTTTGCACACTTTTAAATTATTATTTGTATCCCAAAAAAGTACAAGCTTCCTTTGAAATATCTTTTCATTCTAAATTCATTATGCGTACAGCCCTTGTAAAACTGCATGGTTACCAGACATTCATTCGTAAGTTAACCTCATGTAGCAATATGTATTTTCTTCTTTAGCTAATCCATATTATCCTCTCATTGAACCTTTGGCAGCCGAGAAAAGATGGGCTCAACATACACGGTGATTTAAAAGTCCTGCAACACTCCTGTGGGGGTTCTTGGTGGAGTTCTTCCCAACATAGGATTCTTACCCCTTTTAAATTTTTGGGTGGTCCCAAAAGTTTGTTTCCCTTAACCGAGGAGCACTCACAAAATTTCAAATCTCTACCTCAATTTGTTCAAAAGTTACAGGTGTGGTGCCTGTTGCTAGTGGTGCGGGACTTTTGAATCACCCTGTATAAATAAAAAGGCATAATGATGTTTCTTAAATTTTAGACTGGCTGCTTTTATCTCAAATTAAACATTTGACAAATAAATATGCTGCACTAATTAACTAAAAATGCATTTGTTGATAAAGTGTGTTAGTAATTTTTTAATGAACTTTGAAAAAAAAGAAAAAAAGAATGAACCGACATTAAATTTTACAAATTAAAGTCTAATTTCAAGGTCAGTTTTTTTAGAGTGGCAACTTTCATTTACATATTTTTGCTCTGTCGACGATTCCTTGCGTTTTATCAAGTCCTGTTCCTTGTCAATTTTGCTAAAGGAACCTCTTAAAGTGTTTTCAATCGTCCATTTTTCAGCTGTTTTGCTGATTTTGTAATTCGCACGTCCAGCACTAAGAGACTTACTGATTCCTACTCATTGATCAACTACACATCCTGATTCCTCCATTGGAATTTTAATTAGAAATTGAGTCAACGCAGAGCAGTTATGTTGAGGTACGAGGAAAATCTATCATTTTCCCAAAATGAGTTTACCCTAGCTGATTTTTTTGCTAGCTCCCCTCATGTTAGGTTTCACCGCATGAGTTTTATGATCGATTGAGCCCTCAGGTCAGAAACAAAGCGGAGAACTGTTTGTTACAGAAGCTCATATTATTACTCCCTGGCTTCCTGCCCATAAGGGGCAAGGAAATATTTTTGGATCTGCCCGTAACTTTATTCTAGAATCTAATTTGTCTCCTTTTTTCAAATTTTCAATGGCTATCCCTGTCCTAGTTGAAGTGACTCTTACAAAAATTTGGTAATGAACTCCCTATGAAACTCTTGAAACAAAACCAATCGAAAACCGTTGATTTTCATGTAAAAATTATGTTAAACTTATGAATCCCATATTAAAACTTGACTCGAAAATTTTGTGAAGGTCAAAGAGTTTTTTGTATTGATATAATATGCAAAGTAATTGCAGAAAAAATGTAAAAATGTTGTAGAAGCTCGATGAAACAAATCAATAATAACCACATTGAAGTACGAGTTGATGGTTAAACTCACAAAATTAGTTATTTTAATCGCAACAGTTCATTTCCAGGTATTCCTTATTTTTTAGTAGGAAAATAGAGAAGTAATTTCTCAATAATATTTCTCAATATGAGGGTGAAATACTTCGGAAAAATCAGAGGAAATTTCAGACGATTAGTTTTCCGTCTGACAAAATAAGGAAAGAAAAATTAGAGATTTTAAAAAAAAATTTGAACCGTTACAATTGAGATAAGTAATTTTAAAGCTGAGCCCTCCCAGTGTATGTTTTGGCATACAAATTTAGGGGAAAAGATTTCCATTTTATATATTCTAAGATTCCTTCTAGGATTCTTATATTTTTCGAATGTTACTATTTTAAACAAAATGTTTATTATTCCCTGCTACTAAGGTAGTTCTTTGTGTGTAATATCCTGATTTCTTTGTTAATATTAGAGAATTATCAAATATGAACTCACTGTAAGCTCCGTGAACACCACTAGTTCGCCTCCATGTCTCTTTGCATAGTCGGATCCCCCAAGTAACCAGGTAATGCTTTCAAGTTTAAATTATGTTGCTTCCAGACTTTCGTTCCTATTTTTGTCACCAAAGAGAACAGCTCAGCAAAAAGAGGATAGAAACTCTAAATAAATTGTGCCAGTGACAACTTCCTCCCCAAGGAAAAAGGATCATAATAGCAAAAAGTTAATAACATGTATTCCCAACCCTCCGCTTAAGCTGCGTTACTCTGAAAGAACCAACCTCTTTTGAAAAAAAAAAAAAAAACCGTAATACGCATTATGGTCTCATGGAGATTTCCGAGCCCAATCAAAATACCCTTTTCAGAGGAAATCGCTTTGCCACTCTTTTCTTTTATTTTCTAAATGATATCTTCGCCAATTCGCTCTCTTATGCAGATAAGTACTTTTCCTAGTCTGTTCAAAAACTTGATCCTTTTTTGACGAATGCTGTTCATATGTACCCTCTTAGACCAATTTTTGTAAGTTTTCCCAACAGTTTCTGTCTATGCAACCTTAAGACTGATTCCCAATAAACGTTTATCTATGACCAGTGGAACCAAAAAAGTATTTGGTTTAACTAGCCGTCAAAACTATTAAAAAATTGTAAAATGGCGGCTACAAACATGATCAAGAATCTCCAAATAATGTAAACTCTTAATCATGATCCGAACACACGTTGTTTTGGCGTAATTTTGCAGTAATCCCAAAAATATTAATCGGTCCTCTTTCATTGCAAAGAGTTTTATGTGGCGACTGTATAAAGTTGTTTTATTTTTCATTTTTTTTTTCTGTGTAAATAGTATGTTTCATTTTATTGATTTCTATGTTGTATCTACCTAACCATTTTAGATAGCCATTTTTCAGTACCTGCGTGTTGTTGCACTCATTAGGCATGTACTTAGTTTTAATGTAGTTTGAAAAAAGTGCAATCTACAGATCAACCTCCGTGATGTTTAAAATTTCTTTTTGTTTCTTGTCTCCACACCATAGGAAACGATTTTTTATACTCTCTTTCATCTATTCCTATACTATCCACAAACCCTAACAATTAGAATTGTGCATCTTTAATTACTTTTTCAGTCTTGAACAGTCTTAGTGGCATTGGCTGTTGAGAAATAAGTTAAAAAACTCGTGAATTTCACAGAGACTCACTTAAAAACACTTTTAAAATATCCATGTCAGGAAACATTTTTCCCCCTTTCATGCAGAGATCGCACATTGCACTTTGCAAGTTTTTTATGACTATATTTTGGTACATTCAACATAAAATTCTAGCTTTCGTTATTTATGTACTGAAGCACACCCAAAAAAATTTTAATCGACCAGTTCCAAATCTTATAGCCCCAAAATATTGAAGCAATTATTTGATTAATCACATTATTACGTAATCTAAGATTTAAAAGGGTCGATCAATACAGTTTATACTGTTTTTTTTTTACATTTCATTTCTGTAGCTTGAGTTTTTTTGAGAATGACCGACTCAACTGCCATTGCTACTAGGGATTTTACCTGTCTGTCAAATGGCTGCTAAAAGCTTTCTGAATTGAGAGAAATACTCTTTCTTTTCTTTTCAGTGTTGTATTTCTGTAAGTAGGCCATCCGCCTGAGTCCTTGTTGAATGTTGAGACTGTAATGCATTCACTCTGTACACTGTTGCTTGTTCTGTTTAAGGTTACCATGAATTAGTTCAGTTGATTTAATCTTAAGCGACTTAAGAAGTATATGCTGATAGCCTGATTGATGTGGGAATGAGTTTTTAAGTCTGAAAACTACTCAATACGCAGCTATTGAATCATTAATTGTACGAATTCTCATGCAGTAAAATGAAACATTCTTGCTCAGTGCCGCAGCATGGAATGTGCATTTTCATTTGATATTCAGCCACCTTTTTCACCCTCGTGGATTTTTTTGTTAAGCCATGTAATGATTTTTTAGAAGACTCTTTATGCCTTTTTTTTAACAATTCACCACCTAGTGTTAGATCTACTTGAATAGATTGAGTCAAAAGTCTGACCAATATTTGAATCAAAGAGAACTAAAACAAATCAAATCGGATTTTTTTTCGATTTTCATTTTTTTACGGTTTAATATTGCTCATGAGCAAATGCTTCCAAACAAAGAAGGAACTTTCGGAATTGCCATCAGAAGTGATCAAAGCAGCGGCACCAAAAAACTTCCTCAGACCCCCCTTCTCTTCACCTTTTATGTACTTTTTGTATCCTCAGAATTTTTTCATTTTTTCAAGTTGGTGTGTTTTTATTCTCACTGATTCAATTGATTTAATTGATTTCTTGTAAAAGAAAAAAAAAAGGGGGCGAGGGCGAGAAAAAATGATAACCCGTGTAGATATCCAAGATTTAATTTTTACCATGAGAGCTAAGCAAACTGTAAAAGGAGAAGAAAAGTTAGGTATGAGGGAAAGATAACACTCATTTCCTATTTCAACTTTCTTGTTCTCAAATTCACTAGTTAGTTACCGGTTTTTTCTTTTCTTTTCTTTTTTCGGGTAATTTGTAATTTTTTATTTTTTAATCAAGTGGCTATTTCAATATTTTTTCTTACATAAAGTGTATTTGCTGTAAAAGTGGTGTGCAAGATCTTTCTCTCTGAGGACCTCTTTGCACTCATTAAAATTTCCAGTAATAATTGGAAGACATCACTGTTAAAGGCTTTAAGTGAGCCTACGGAATATTTTGCAATAATAGTCGTTTGAAATAAACCTTTATTCAACTTATAATCCAAAGTAAACATCCAAACACATTTTAGGGAAATTTTTCTGTTCTAATTAGGAAGTTCAAGGTTCATTTATGTCTTCAACTCTAGTGTGATTTTTCAACTGTACTTTCATTGCCCCGAAATCACTAAATCGTCACCTAATTCTGTCATCTGTATCACACATCAATAAAAGCGCTGGGTCTGTAAAGGGAAAATCTGGGTGCCAGCGTCTCAAAATCTCTGCTATCATTCTGCTGTCTTTCATTATCTTTTTACTAGAAGGTGCCCATATAATCCCAGAGTTTTAAAGGATATTAGAGAGAAGATTCATGTCAAAAACAGAAACTTTTTTTTTCTTTGCTGCATTCCTCCCGAGACAATTCTCCATAAATTTGCTTCAATTTATAAAAAGTAACATAACTCATTTTCAATCTTGATCCAGGAAAACTAAGAATCTAAAGGCCACATCAATATGATCTTAGGCTCTTAGACGAACCACATACTCGGCTCCATCATTATTTTCTCAGGATTAATGTGTAGAAATTCAAATGATATAGATGCAGTATGTTGTAGATTTGAGTTCTATCTTTCGCGCAGTGTTGCAAATAAACTTGATCAATTAAATAATTGCCAATGGCTCAAAAATCCTGCAAAGTAATATTAGAAAGTTAAATATTAGAATCTTGCCCGCTGGTACTTCTCATTACAACCGGTAAAAGAAGAACTGATGCAGCATTTATGTGATAATAAGAACTTAAATTATTCGCGATCTTTTCTGTATTTATTTTCTGCAGCGAAACCAGTCTTTCTGTCCATACGAGTATGTAAAATCTTATGTACTTTTTTTTACTAATTATTTTTGCTTTTTTTATGTATATATTACCGAATGATGTATGTGCAATTTTCAAGAATTGGTGGAGTTTTTCACCATTAGTTTTGTATAACTCCTATTAATCAAATAATTTTTCTCTCTTTCTGTTTTTCATCATCATCATTAAACTGATTTTTAAACAAATCACTCTTTTCTTTGCAAACCCATGCACTCAGGGTGATCCGAAAATCCTGCATCAACCCCATAACCCTTAGCCTTCTCGCCTCTTTCAAGGTGATCCCCTAAAAATTTTAGGGGGTTCCGAAAGTTTCCATTTATCTAGGAGTACTAACAAGATGTCAAGTCTCTATCTCAATTTTTTCAAAAATTACAAGGTTGATGCCTGTTGTTGGTTGTGTAGGATTTTGAATCGCCCTCTAGAGTGATCCTGTCTCTTTCACCAAAATTATCTGAATGAATCATCTTCTCTCTGAATAGTTGGAGATTTACTTTTTTTTTAGCAATTTAAACGATGGGTGACTAGAAAAGGTCAGAATTAGAAGAAAACTTCACATGCTCCTCTTCAAAATGTTACATGGAAAACACTACATACCACAGAAAGTTCAGAAACCAACTCCTGAACGAGATATTAACAAATATTTTGAACACAGATCAAGTGGAAGTTGGGTCGTACAAAGGACGTTATTTGTATTTATGTAATTTAGCGAATGTCTTAGTTGTGAAAAACTATATCTCGTTTAGGAGTTGATTTCCAGACTCTTCTTGTGTGATTCGTTTTCCTCATGAAATTTTGAGGAGGACGCGTGTTACAGAAAGCTTTAACTTATGCCTTGTCTAGTAGCCCATCGATGAAAAAAAATTGAAATTGAAATTTTGAAACATTCCTCAGAGGAAAATAAAATATACCTATTCACCTATATAACCCACATAGCACAGGTTGCAATAAGTAGCAATTACATTGTAAAAATATTGCTATGTCACTGAGTGTTGTGTATGTTGCCTAGCTCCGATTTGAAGGGGCCCCATTTATTGAAACTTATTGCAATAAAATTGAAATAGGTTGCAATTTTTCATTGCATTGCATAATCATTCTAACACATGGAGCTCATTTTGTTGATTGTTTAAAATCGGCTAAATAATATAACAATTTTGCCATTTAATGTTAAAAAAATTACTATTTTATTGAAATTAAATTGTAATTACTTTCAATATTTTCGTTACACTGTGCTACTTGGGATAATTCACGTAGATATCAGAAATATCACAGGAAAAATATGAATTAAATTTTACGCTGTTGGTCAGGGCCTTGGGTACCGACTAAGTGAGCCCATTTCTCACGCCAAAATGTAACCCTAGGTCCCTAGCGTGAAGTCGAAATGGAATTGTATTATAGCTGCCTACATCACCGTTGAAGCAACTTCTTAGGGTCAAAACACGATTTACGCAAGTACCACGGCGAGGCGCGTTGCGTTGTGACGTAAGTTTCGTCTGAGATGCTAATCACTCGACAAGGCCCGCAAAGCGTCACTTCCACTTTTTTGTATTTGAATTTTTTCTTTCCGAACATCGGCCAAACCGGTAATTGGTGGCGCGCGTAGGCTGTTTGAATTTCATGATCAAGGTTCCGGCGGGTTGCGCGATTCCGCTGTACGTACCGGTTCCCGCGCTACGTTGCCACAATTTTCCCGGTGATGTTTGGACCGCTTTTAGCAGAAAGGAACCGAGCCCAAGGTTGCCACAGTCAGGAAAAACCGAGAAATGTCAGGGAATTTTAAAAAGTCAGGGAAAATGACGAAAATGTCAGGGAAAACCGGGAAATGTCAGGGAATTTAAAAAGTCAGGGAAAACCGGGAAATGTCAGGGAATTTTAAAAAGTCAGGGAAAATGACGAAAATGTCAGGGAATACCGGGAAATGTCAGGGAATTCTAAAAAGTCAGGGAAAATGACGAAAGTGTCAGGGAAAACCGGGAAATGTCAGGGAGTTTTAAAAAGTTAGGGAAAATGACGAAAATATCAGGGAAAACCGGGAAATTTCAGGGAATTCTAAAAAGTCAGGGGGAAAAAAGCATTGGAGGGATTCCTGAACTAAATTTCTGGAAAACCTACCAATATAGGTACAAGTAATATTGTAGAAACGTTGAAAATCCGAAGATCAGAGCACCAAAGTGCTACTAAAATCAATAAAACTCAATAAAACTGACTTAAGTCCACAGGGTTGCCACAGTCAGCGAGAATCGGGAAATGTCAGGGAATTATAAAAGTCAGAGAAAACCGGGAAATGTCAGGGAAAATGACGAAATGACGAGGATGTCAGGGAAAATTTGTTAAACCACCTTCATTTGCTTTCTAGAGTGGGTTCAAGGATTCGAACAACAAATTTTGCCTGAAAACTATTTTCAATTATGCCTTCTTAACCATCCGTCACATCTTCAATTGTCAGGGAATTCCACAAAAATGCGTCAGGGAATTTCATTTTCTAAATTCTGTGGCAACCCTGCGTGACGCCACATGTTGCCAAATTTAACTGGGCAATTTAATTTTCTACAAGAGAGCACGTTGGTGCGGATTCTTTTGAAAATGTTAGGGAATTTTTCCTCGTACCGTGCAGAAAATTCTCTGAAATTTTCACAAAAATCCGCACAACCGTTTTCATGTAAAAAATTAAAGTGCTCAGTTAAATTTGGCAATAACTGATGTGGCTTGGTTCCTTTCTGCTCAACGCGATTCATTTCGGAACCTAATTTCGGGAGAACTCGACTAATGTAATATTACATACCGCCTGGTCCTGAAGTCCCTATTCCAAATGGACGGTGGTACTTTCTGCCTGATCGAACCAGCGTGCTGATTACTGAGATCGATAGGAACGGGTGGTTGCTATGAGGGGAAAATGAAGGGAGGAAATATTGGACTAACCACCCTGGTAAAAATTGGCGATAGGAGCTGCGTTTCAAAATACCATGGGAGTTCTTAAAGCCGACTAAAGAAGGCTATTGAAAACCATATAGCTGGCTGTAGAAAGCGGAGCAAATCATATAGCCAGGCTATACGAAGCTATTAAAAAGTATACAGTCGGGCTATAGTTCCTATCGCCGGGCTTTACACTTTATCGCCATTGGCTTTAAAAGGCTATAAGAAATTGTGTAGAAATTCGTGTGCTCTGGAAATCATTAAGTTTGATATGGAACTACCTTAATATTTACAAAACACACATTATATTTTCCTTTAAAACATTTTTTTTTTTTTCATCAATTAAAATGAGAGTGGTCCATACAGAGTGTGCAAAAATTTCAAAATCATGAGTTGAAAAACGCTGACCCCGCGAGATTAAATATTAGAGCCTAACACAAAGCGGAGCGGCGACGCACTGGCGCCTACAAACCTAACAGGGATACTTCACGCATTGCGCAATGCGTGAAGTATCCCTGTTAGGTTTGTAGGCGCCAATGCGCGTTCCGCGCTCTCTGCCCGCCCGCCGCGCCGCAGCGTGCCACGGCGTCTGAAGCAACTATTTCACACCAGAGGTATTACACAGTATCATAAGAAATGGAAGGCGCTCCAACATATTAAGAATGACAGGCATCCTTCAAAAGTACGGAGCTTTCCTCGCAAAATAAATCGAGATACTACGGCACAAAAAGAGAGCGAGAATTCAGGAAACTCCTTTTATTACTATGTATTTTTTTGGTTAGACCTTTGACTAACACCGTACCATTTGTCGCACCCAGGTGTGACCTGAAAGTTTTAGGTCAGATCTAGATTTACCCAGTTAAAGGCATGGGGTTACTAGAACCGCGCATAGGTACCTATCCGATATTCTGCGATCTGGCGCCCCTATAATGACACAATTTAATGAAAATATTGAAATAAAATTGCGATTCATAGCAAGAAAATTTTTGTTTAATTTTTAACCATAAAATTTCAATATTTTTACATTAGTTGGTCCCCAAATGCCGATTTTAAACTTGGAGGAAAAGGCGCATAAGAGCAGTTTTTGCTATTTCGAGAATAACGTGTTTCAATTTTCTAAATTATATGAGGCCTTATGGCGGAAAAAAAGTCCAAACTCGCATTTTGATGCTTAAAAATTGGACATTACCAGTGAACTTTTCACGGAATTTATCTCAAACCTGGATTTAGTTGAAATCACCAAGATGCCAATTTTTTCGAAAACTGCACCCATGCGCCTTATGTCCTTCAAACCCATCATATGTGTTGCAATGAAAATTTGCAATTTACTTCAATTTTATTAACATCCACAACACTCCGAAGCGGTAGCGATAATTTTACCATGTAATTGCAATCCGTGCTACGGGGGGCAAAGGACGCCTTTAAAATTGCGTCGGAGGAAAAAAGCTGAAAAACATGGAATTGAGTTACGCCGCTATGCCGAGCATAGTATTTGTCACCACCAAACACAGTAAAGGGATACAAAACAGAGGTGGATAATAATATTCCTCGGCGGATTACAAAACCCGGTAGAACCGGTTTACCGCGGCGCAGCCTACTCAACGTGAACGGCATCGAGTCAGTCGGCTGCCTCCGTTTCTTGCCGAGATCAAGTTCATGGAGAGATTTCATGCTGCAACTCCGTGCCTCTGCGCTATTACCCTCCAACGGGAATGCAGATATTCACGGTCAAGGTGCCTTTTCACTTAAAACCTCACTCCTGAGCCAGAATTTGTCCGGGGAAAAGGTTCCAATCCAAGTCGGAGAGCCGAAATCATATCGCGCACCGGTATGAGACCGGACAGGCTGATTCAGGACTTCTCAAGTAGAATTTTTCCACGGAAAAATCGCGATATTTTGAAATTAAGTCACGATTTTCTTAAGCTTTTTGGCGATAAAATTGCTGCGATCATCGATATCTGAGCGTTTATCCGCCTCGATCCTGTCGCAATTTCATTTCTATAAAATCGCGTATGAAAAATCGGAATTTTATCTCAATTTATCATGATTTTTTTTTGTTCGATAATATTGCTATGTATCGCCGTCTACAAAATCGGGATTTTATTGCAAATATGTGATGAAATCGCAAGCCAATTGCACCCAATTGGGTGCGAAAAGCTTTTCAGTCTCAGAATTCATAGGAATTCGGTACTACAGTTTCCCGCTCATCAGTAAAAACACTTTCGTGCATGGGGAAACTAATGGCACATACACTGTTCTTAACCTTAGCCAGAAATTGTAGCTCTTAATCGCAAAATGCAGTGGGTGCAATTTTTTTACAATTTTACGCTTTGAAAAAACTTGATTTTCTGGTAATTTTAGACGCAGTAGACGTAGTAGTTAAAAAAATTTAAGCTGCAGAAAAAAACGGCGTTTTTTAAAGATTAATTTCCGCGCCCTTAAAGGTCCTTTAACTTAATATTGCAATATTGCCGAGGCCACGGATGAAGTCAGCACTCAGCCGCTAATAGTTACAGAGGAAAGCCATTTTTCATGAGTGTTCCATAGATATCGCCAAAATTATGAAAAAAAAACGATGATTTTTCTGGAACTTGGGAAGGTCGTCGTTCCGAGGAGAGGCACCGTCGAAGAAACTTTATGGAAGAAAAGTCTAACTCGCTCCTACAGTCTGACTTTTTAACCCCCAGACACCTTGTATTCACAAAGCCGGTTGACAAAACGAGCATATCTCCTCTAACAAACGCGGAGCACCGATGACAGCGCCTTGATACAACTATTCGTGCTTTATGGATGTCCGTGTTGCAGAACGAAAAATTGAAGGCGTTTTGGTTTTCCCTGTCTGTAGGCAAGCAAAGACGAGCCTCAGTTTTAGGTTTTTCTAATGATGAAAATGTTAATCTCATCTGTATTCAATGATGAACATTACGAGGGTACCTCAAGCACTATATTTATTCTAAGTTTGCGTGGTCATGATTAAGTATATTTAAAAAAGGTTATGAAGTTGCATAAAGATTCGTGTAAAAAAAAGATAAGAAACACATAGTGGTAATTAGGATTTTTTTAAGAAAAAGAGACCGATCGTTCGAGAGTAGTGTATACAGGCATTAGAAAATAGGCCTTTATGACTTAAATTATAAAAAAAAGAATAGGCCTATTTGCTCGACGTAACATAACTTTTGAAGTATCGATCTTTCCTTCTCCAAAAAGGCTGATTATTGGAAAAGGTGTCTTATCTTTTTTTACATTTAAGTCATGAAACTTAACGGCTTTTTACTTCTTTAAATATAAGAAAAAAACACTAAAAATTGTGGCCAAGCTTTATGCAACAAAGTTGTAAAATAGTGCCCGGTCATGGTTCACACAATTTTGCGGGGAAAACAAACCCAAAAAATTCACAAATTTCAATTAGAGTCATTTTTTAAAACATATTTAATACAGAACTCGTATACACGGCAATTTATCGTGTGAGATCGTTTCCTTGTGTTCTTCATTACTTAAAATACCGACGAGAACAACATTTTTGTGATACCAACGACCTGTAACTAATTGCAAAGCTCGTCTTTGCTTACCTCGGAAGAAAACCAAAACGCCTTCAATTTTTCGTTCTGCAACACGGACATCCATAAAGCACGAATAGTTGTATCAAGGCGCTGTAATCGGTGCTCCGCGTTTGTCAGAGGAGATATGTTCGTTTTGTCAACGTGCTTTGTGAATACAAGGTGTCTTGGGGTTAAAAAGTCGGACTGTAGGAGCGAGTTAGACTTTTCTTCCGTAAAGTTTCATCCACGAACGCCTCTACTCGGAACGACAACCCTCCAAATTTCCAGAAAAATCATCGTTTTCTTCATAGAATTTTGGCGAAGTCTATGGAACACTCATGGAAAATTGCTTTCCTCTGTAACTATTAGCGGCTGAGTGCTGTTTCATTCGTGGCCTCAGAAATATTGCAATATTAAGTTAAAGGAGCTTTTACGGCGCGGAATTTAATCTTAAAAAACGCCGGTTTTTTTCTCTGCAGCTTAATTTTTTTTTAAACTACCGCGTCTGAAATCACCATAAAATCAAGTTTTTGAACTGAAAAATCTGAGACCTCTCGGAAACCCCCGAAATCCTTCTTAAGATTAAGATTTCGAAGGTTGAGATTTGTGCCGAAATGAAGAATACCTATCGATTGCCAAAATTCGAAACTACTAATCTCCATTTGCGACGATCGTATACTTCCGGTCATACTTTTCTTTCCGTGGAAAACGACCTGTAACTAATTGCAAGGCTCGTCGTTATTTGTCTTAGGGACATGAAAACCAAAGTGCCTTCAATTTTTCGCTCTGCAACCCGGACATCCATAAAGCACGAATAGTTGCAACAAGGCGCTGCCATCGATGCCACGTTCGTCCGTGGAGAGAGAAAGTTCCAGTTTTTTGAAGAGAAGAACAACAAAAACTATTTGTGCATCGCATGGCGTCTTACACGCAAATCGCGACTCCATCCTTCTTCATCAGCGATCATGTTCAAAATTCAGTTTGCTTTTTTTATAGAAATATTCCTTGAAACAAAAAATAGCCTTGAGAGCAATAAACAACCGTGTTTGCTCGCGCGATCATTTTGCAAGTACCATTCTGCCATGCTAAGGAAGAACGCCGCATCGGCTTTCAGACGCTGCCAACGTTCCTGTGAAAATGTACGGATTTTCCGGAAAACTTGCAAATATTTTTCCTCCAATTTTACAGCAAATTTTATTTGCAATAGAGATGTTGCGTGTGTGAGGAGTTTGCAATTTGACTGTTGATTCTTATGTAAAAGTTCGCGAGAAACACGATGGTGCCACTGGTTTTCTCTGAATTCATCTCCCAAGCTCAAAAACAGCTCTCAAGTTGAGGCCAAAATGGAGGGGATACCCCACCCTACCCTGAGAGTCCACCTCTACATCAAAGCAAACTCTTAATGCAAAGATAGTGAGCAAATACATTGACAGGCCTGCCACTTTATTTTGGGAATCTAAAACTGAAAACACGGCAACCCTGCTAATGTATTTGCTCCCTATCTTTGCATGGAGAGTTTGTCTTGATGTGAACTCTCAGGATAGCGTGGGATATCCCCTCCATTTTGGCCTCAAGTTGAGAGCTTTTTTGAGCTTGGGAGATGATTTCAGAGAAAACCAATAGCACCATCGTGTTTCTCGCGAACTTTTACATAAGCATCAACAGTCGAATCGCAAATTCCTCAGACATGGAACATCTCCATTGATCAATTTGAGGGAACGGGTTTTTTGTGATAGATTTTTGATTCTTATGAATTCAAAATGGCAATGAAAAGTGAAAAGAAATTTACTCATTTTCACCTTATAACTTAAACCATGCAACATCTCCATTGATCTCAAGTATATGTTTCACGGGGAAAATGCATTTTGAAGCTCAAGCTGTACACTTCTCATCGGGGAAGATTTGTCATCGCTCAAATGTCCGTGCGGTGTTTTTTTTAGCACAGCAGAACTCTTTTCCTTAGCTTGCCGTAATTTTTTTAAGAGCGTGGCGAGGGGGGCGGGGGGTTCATTCCCTTCCCGTCGACAATTTGCTGCTTTTCCGGGGCCGGCTCAAGCCCGCACTGCGCACGACGGTCATGGTTCCGGCACCGGGGTGACGTCACGCGACGTCACGCGGCGCGCGGCGTCGCCGTCGCCGGCGAGGGGGAGCCGACATTGATTTTACCGCGCAAGTGCAATAACCCAGTTGGCGAATCCGGACGCGATTGATAAACGTGTCCCGTCGTCGCATCGCACCGCGGCAGTGGCAGCAGCACTCGAACCCCGAGCTATCAGTCTCGCTCCGGTTAGAAAGTGAAGTGCGTGGAACTCTAGTCCTAGCTTATCCTCGTAGTGTTTTAAGTTTAAATTCGAAAAAATGTATACCTCTCTCGAGAAATTGGGGCTCCTTTTCTTGGCCTACATAGCTTACAAGATCGGATCCAAACTCCTGACTTTCTTGTTCTACTATTTCGCCGCGCCCGCCCTCAGCCTGGCCGTAGATTTGAAGCGCATGGGAAAATGGGCCGGTGAGTTTTCCTCTTTTTTTCTCCGCCTTTTTATATTCACCCAACCTCATTTTTTCCTAAAAAGATCGGGTCTTAAGGGGAGTTTTCGGCGGGTCAGGTTTTTCCGCGGTGGAAAATATGATACGGTCTATGTACGATCCGTTTTCAAGTCAATTGACATTGAGCGAGGAATTATAGGTTATGGCGATAAATACTGATGTTATCTCTCCCGAACCCGTGACTCTTTTTTCAAGTGTTGATTCCTGGATGAATATTTCACCTTTTTGGCCTCTCTGTTCGTTGCTCGATATGAACTATATATTGCACCGGAAAAAATACACATTTATCACTACACTGGAAAAAATAAACATATTGGATCTAGAGTCCAGACTCTTAAAAACATCGACAAGAAAAAATACTCTTGATTCAATCGGATTTTTACTTAAATCAAGAACCAAGGCTCTTAATTTGAGCGGATTTCCTTTTGATTTAAGCAAAAATCTGGATGAATCAAGAGTGTTTTTTCTTGTCAATGTTTTCAAGAGTCTGGACTCTAGATCCAATGTGTTTTTTTTTTTCCAGTGTAGTAACTTCATAAACTCATACATCAAAGGTCATGTGTATACGATTTCCGCGCGTTATTACACCTTCTATAAATTAATTATTCCAAATGAGCTAAATTTGTAGATGATATTTTCGGAAAAAAATTGTACATATTTGTTCAAGAAAAAAAAATCTTGAGGGTTTTAATGAATAGGATTGTTTAGTTTCAATTTTTTTTAAAAAAAAATATGCCACCCAAATTTGCAAATTTTTTTCATTAGAAATATTAGTCTCTGTGCTTGTAACCCTGAGAGAAGTTCATTCCCATTTTCACATTAGTTTCATGGATGTAGTAGAGGCAAGTCCATTTCCATTCTTACAGTAGTTGNTTTTTTTTTCCAGTGTAGTAACTTCATAAACTCATACATCAAAGGTCATGTGTATACGATTTCCGCGCGTTATTACACCTTCTTTTCTCTTTATGTATAAATTAATTATTCCAAATGAGCTAAATTTGTAGATGATATTTTCGGAAAGAAATTGTACATATTTGTTCAAGAAAAAAAAATCTTGAGGGTTTTAATGAATAGGATTGTTTAGTTTCAATTTTTTTTAAAAAAAAATATGCCACCCAAATTTGCAAATTTTTTTCATTAGAAATATTAGTCTCTGTGCTTGTAACCCTGAGAGAAGTTCATTCCCATTTTCACATTAGTTTCATGGATGTAGTAGAGGCAAGTCCATTTCCATTCTTACAGTAGTTGGATTGGTTTAATACAGGCGAAAAGGCACAGGCAAGAATAACTCATTTTGTGAATTAGACCAAAAGTAGGCAACCTGATTATATTTTGACCATGAATTTAGATGTTGATGGTGAAACTCAATAAACAAGAATATCATTTTCAAGCGTCGCAGTTTTTCCGAATAACTTTATAATTTTGAAGAATGGCCGAACAATAATACTGCACTAAATTTCATCTCACACACCCCCCCCCCCCTCCCCAGTCCTCCAAAAAAATCATTTGAAAATTGTGTACACTTATGTTACGTTACTAGAGGATACTACGTTACCTCAAATATGATGACTTTCATCTTGTTACTTTCTAGGCAAATCAACATAGGTATATGATTTACGTGCTTGAAATACTTTGATATTTTTTCACTCTATACCTAGTGCAATCGTGAAAAATATCGTGCCACAAAGCTGCAAGATTATTCCATAAAAATTGAAAGACAAACAGAGATTTTTAAATGTTGCAATAACTCTAGCTGTTTTCAAGCTGAATTGAGGGGCATGATGGACAAGGCGCATTAGTGCAGTTTTTGACAAAATTGAGTTACGGATGATTTCAAGTATAAAACTAGTCTTCATTCTGTGAAAAATTCGCACTCAAATTCCAATTTTTAAGCATAAAAAAGTCAGTTTGAACTCTCTTTCCGCCATCGGATCCAGCACCTTTTTTTCCTCGTATTTCTCGAAATTGTAAGAACTCCTTTTAAGCGCGTTGTTCCCCAAACCTCTCAATTGATTCATGATCCATAATTGTAAAAACGTGGTTCCTTTGTTACAATCGTGCGTTTTTGTGCTGAAAAAAACCATGCACAAATAAATTAATCAAAAGAAACTATGAATCACGCAAATCCTTTGTGCATATGTATAGACCCTTTTAACGTTTATACGTTCAAGTTATGAAGCGATCTTACTCATGTCCGCCAAGTTCCCCGAACGGAAAAGTATTCCCCCGGCGAAATAGTTTCATAATGAATTCATGCTCTGGACGGGTTTTCCTTCTTAGTGAGGAATGATTTCGCGGGAATAATAACATAACATCCTTTACAGCACCATTTGTTTTGGCGTCACTCATCGTGGGTTTTTAGAGTCTCTCTAGCAACATCGCTCTTTGGAAAACAGTGCCCTCAGCCATAATCAAGGTCAAAAAAACCATACCAAGAGCTAATTTTAATAGTGAATGTATTCGTCTTTTGACGGTCAGTAAAATTCCCCATTCGGTACCTATGTATAAAATTGCTTCATGTCTTATAACGGAAAAATCGTTCGCAAATCCTGCGTGGCCTGATGATGTTTTTGACCAGACCATCAAAACATTCCTTCATTATTTCAGCCGTCTGAACGAGAAATGACTCCAACTTCATCGCGTTATACATTAGCCTGTTTTTATTATTTTTGTGGACGTATTCTATGTTTAAACTCAAACCGTCGTAATTTTTCACGCGTATGAAGGGAGTATGGCGCATGTTCCGCACCATTGAATCAGGTTTTGTGGAGTTTTAACTCATACAGTCGGAGAAAAAAAATAATGGAAGCTCATCTCGTTTTTATTAGAGCGACAAATGGATGAAAATGAAGTGCACTCAAATGGTGTGGATCGAAATGTGTGCCTCTGCATCCATAATATCATCGCTTTTAGTGCAGTATCAGAAACATGTATCATTAAATATGACTAACCTGTAAAAAGGGACCTCAAAGCCGAAAACCTGGAAACGGAGCGTGTAATCACACGCGTTGAAGAGAACGAATGGATACAACAATAACTGCTTCAGGATTGTGCGTGTTACATACATTAAAAAGTGAAGGCGCAGTGTGTTTTCTTTTTGTCACGGCCACCGCGATACATTTTTACTCATCATGTGCACTGCCGTTCTAAGGAAAAACGCCGTATGAGCCATCGAGCGTTGCCATATTTCCCCTGGCAAATCACTAATTTTCAGGAAAATTTTTGAATTTATGTTTACCAATTTCTCAGATAATTTTGTTTGTAATTTGATCTAAGACGTTTGAACATTTCAAGGAAACATACTCATAAATTTCCTCAAAAATAAACATTTTATCGAAGGAAACGTGGCAACTCTCGAATGTTCATACGGCGTTCTTCCTTAGCACGACAGTGCAGTGTCATGCAGTCTTTTCTAAAACCATCACTATACCTTTTAATGCAATTTATTCGTAAAATTCTCGTCTTTGCTGCTGTGCTATCGAAAATAGTGGCAACGACCAAATTTTCAGACTCGAGGTTGAAAATTCTTAACACCGGTAAAAAAAAAACCTCTTGGTTCACGAGTGTAGTTTCTTGTCGCCGGATTTAAGAGTCTGGACTCTTGTTTCAATGCAAAATCCGCTTGAATCAATGCAAAATCCGCTCGAAGCAAGAGTTCAAGACTCTTAAATCCGGCGACAAGAAACTGCACTCTTAAGTCAATGCAACGCGGCATTGGTCCAAGAGGTTTTTTTACCAGTGAAACCTCAGAAATTAGTTGATATCGTGGGGGGAGGGGGGGGATTTGACAACGTCCGAAAGCTCATATGGTGTTCTTCCTTAGCACGGCAGAGTATGAACACAGATTGCAGTTTGTATCTCTGTCCAGACAGTATCACCATCCATCCAGATGCATGCATAATTACGCACAGTGCGGAAGGAATGGGGAGCCAGCTGCAGCTTCTGCGACGTCAATATCGATCAATGAGATCAGATCTGCGGATCGGCTCGGGGGAGCCAGAAAAGGAAAATTCCGACGAGTAACGCAACATGTTAAGTGTTTCCCGCTTTGATCGTCAACATCAGTTGCCGCGCATCTCGCCGCTCTGATTCGCGACCTGTCCCCATCAATCGCCTCTTGAACCCGCGGCGTTTTTCGTCCGAGTCGCTGTCGCGTCACTGCCGTGTGGACGGGGAAAATGCCTCCTTGAACTTGTGGTCCAGGTTCACACGATCAAGGTAGAGCCCTTTAAAAGGCTCATCAATGGCATTGTTGACTGTTCTGCCGTGCTTAGGAAGAACGCCGTATGAACATTCGAGAGCTGCCAAAATTCCCTTGATAAAACATGTATTTTTGACGACATTCGTGCACATTTCCCCCCAAGTCGTGCAATTTTCAAATATTTTAGATTAAAGTGCGTGCGAAATTGTCTGAAAATTTTGGAAAAAAATATTCACAATTTTCCCTCACTGGAAAAAAAACACATTGGATCTAGAGTCCAGACTCTTGAAAACATTGACAAGAAAAAATACTCTTGATTCAATCGGATTTTTGCTTGAACCAAAACGAAATCCGCTTAAATTAAGAGGCTTGGTTCTTGAATTAAGGTAGATTCTGATTGAGTGAAGAGTTCTTTTTCTTGTCGATGTTTTTAAGAGTCTGGACTCTAGATCCAATGTGTTTTTTTTTCCAGTGCTGCAAATTCGATATTTATCGAAGGAAATTTGGCAACGTCTGATGGTTCATACGGTGTTCTTCCATAACACGGCAGTGTTGGCCTCTTTCTTTGAACATAACCGATGTGTTCGAGACACATCATACAGCGATTTTTATTTAGAGGTTCGGTACTACTTTTACGCTCGTAGCTCCCAGCTGCCATTTTATTTTGAGTTCGGTATTTTCGATTCGGTAACTTACGAATCGCGATATCGGTGTGCGATTTCGGTAGCGCCTCGCGAGGTGGTCCTAAAAAGGTTCGACCTATCGAAAACCGACGGGTCTGATTAGCCAGTTCTAGACGCTCAAACCTCCTATTTGAGCGTCTGGAACGGGCTTCTGAAAAACGAAACTTTCAGCGTGTTGTTAAGCATGTCGACAGTTGAATGTTGGAGTCCGGAAAGTAAAGCCCGATTCACAATAACAAACTTTTCATCCAACTCTGGAATGCAACTTGTCGTAATGCAGTTTGATGGTGTGATACTGACGCGAAAAATTAAACGGAAACCTCGTTGTGACGTCACATTAAACTTTCCATCCAACAACTGAACGGAGAGTAATTGAATTAAATTTTTTTGCGTTCAACTTTCTATCCAACTTTCCGTTCAATTATGTTGAATGAAAAGTTTGATAGTGTGAATTGGGCTATAGAGCTTTCACAATGAAGATGTTGCGTGTGTGAGGAATTTGCGATTTGACTATCGATTCGTATGTAAAAGTTCGCGAGAAACACAATGGTGCTTTGGTTTTCTCTGAAATTAACTCCCAAGCTCAAAAAAAGCTCTCAAGTTGAGGCCAAAATGGAGGGGATATCCCACGGTATCCTGAGAGTCCACCTCTACATCAAAACAAACTCTCCATGCAAAGATAGGGAGCAAATACATTAGCAGGGATGCCGGGTATTCAGATTTCAAGTCCCCAAATAAAGTGGCAGCCCTGTCAATATACTTGCTCCCTATCTTTGCATGGAGAGTTTGTCTTGATGTAGAGGTGTACTCTCAGGATAACGTGGGATATCCCCTCCATTTTGGCCTCAACTTGAGAGCTTTTTTTGAGCTTGGGAGTTGATTTCAGAGAAAACCAGTGGCACCATCGTGTTTCTCGCGAACTTTTACATAAGAATCAATAGTCAAATCGCAAATTCCTCACACACGCAACATCTCCATTGCCATGATACCAATGGAGGGTCTCTTGTCTCTGCTCCAAACTCAACAACTCGCTTTTGCCGGCATTCCGATACACGAAGATAATCGTGAAAGTGAGGATGAAGGCATCGATCTCTTTAACGAGAAAGTCAATCACTCAAAGCCATGACTGGTGTGGAGTGGAAGACTTTGAACTTGATCTCGGTAGAGTTCACGCCGAGGCTGTAGACCGAGACGCGGTGCGCTACGGCTCCGGCGCGACATCAAGGTTGGTCAGTGGTCTCGCTTAATTGCCCACCGCAAAGTCCCGTCGGCTACGACCCGCTATCCGTTACGTCACCCGCCACCCGTAACGGTGACGTAAAACGTCCTCCGGAGCTCCGTAAAGACCTTCCTTTGTTTCTGCTCGCTTTTTGGATGGTATCAAGAGCTGAATTTTGCCGGAGTAAACTAAGCATCCGTCGAAGAGTACCTTTACACGGAGAGGACTGCACTGCGGCACAAGAGACCCAGGAGACTTTCCACTAGTATCTATGGGAAAGGTGGAAACTTTTCCTTTCGGGACTTTGACATTCAACTGTTGACCTATCTACTGGATCTATCACAAACTGATTGCGGTAGACGCACTCGTACGACAGTATGTTGGAGTTTTTAGCCAACAAGCGTGAACAATTCAGCATAAAGCTGAAAATCTCGATACAGAGGGAAATAGCTCGTTCGAGCACAGTTTTCCCTCAAAGAGATAAGCTGTTTGGAGCAACACTAGTTACGTCCATTCAGGAAGGCAATTACAGTGAGCACGCCAGAAACCGGGAGGAGATATTTACCAGATGATTTCTGTTCCGATAGACAAGAATGGCGATTAGGTGTAGCAAACACTGAAAAAAAAAGAATCTTAAATTTGCCGCCAAGAAGTATTTCTTCTTAAATCAAGAATTTTGCTGGTTAATTTAGGCTACTTTTTTGCTTAACCCAAGCATTATTTTTCTTGAATCAAGAAAAAGTCAGCTTAAAGCAAGATAAAGAAAATTCTTGGCGGCATATTCAAGAATTATCATGCTTGATCCAAGCTACTTTTTTTCAGTGTAAGGCTTCAAAGTTGCAAGTTCCATTATTACCTCACGCAACTCCCCTGCCGTGGACTTGCTCTGCAGGCAAGACAATGTTGACTGTTGAGCTTTCCAAGGACGCGGGACCGGCACCGTTGGCGGGAGCTTGCGAATTGGCGCGTACTCGCCTGACCGCGTGCCGCTTCCTAAACGGCTTTACCACCACCTCGCGAGTTTCCCGCTCCACATAGCTGGGAGCTTTCCTGCATTGGCCGGCGACGCGACGAGCTGGTCTGGTGGCACGCGCCCGGAAGGTCGCCCGACCGGGAAACACTCACGCACGACCGGTACTCCAACTCGCCTCCATGTGTGAACTGTTTCACTCGACGACGTGAAAACATACCATCGCGCCAACACGCGAGTTTTTCAAGAATCGGATTTTATTTCCAAGTTTCGAGGATCTGTTCAGGAGCTGAATTTGCTGGTCCTTCCACCGTACTTAAATATGCTCAGGACCAGTCTCGACTGCACTTAAGTCATAGAGTACATAGAGTCGTAATGCAATTGGGAGAGCTGGCGCCACTTTTAAGCATTTTCCAGGTCCCGAATTCCGAGACTCCCGTGTGACGCCGGGTCACTTTTTCGATACATGATCGATTGTTTGCGACACACGAGTATCCGGCCATCCGATGTAAACAAAGAAGATAGGAATCACCACGTATTCTACGCCGCCATTTTTGATCGAACATGTATCGAAAAAGTGACCAGAACTCGGCGCACACCGGGCTCGGAACTCGTCGAGCAGAACAAGGCTGGCGCCAGCTCTCCCATTTACATTACGACTCTATGTACTCTATGACTTAAGTCCGGGCATATCGCTTCTGATTGGTCGATGATGCAGTTAAACGACGTGATGTAGTAAACAACGATTCATTTTATTATAATAAAAAAAAAAGAGAGGGGGGAATTCGATGCTATTAAACCCCTCAAATTAAATCAGTAAAAAAATCTTACTTGACTCATCGATGGATGTTGCATCTCCTCGGGAAAGAGCTGACAAAATTCGGCCCCTGCTCTGTCTCATCAATCATAAACCTATAAGGTTCAGGCATCCGGATGATGAAATTTTTACGTCAGTCTCTACCAGGGAAGTTTCATTTAATTACAATAAGGGTGATCTGCGCAAAAAGTGTAGAATGATGATTCACCTTCATTTCATAAGATATGCAAAAGTGGAGCCACTGGAGTTAAAATAATGGTATCTCGTTCGAGTTCAATACCAGAGCAAATTGTGCTCTATTTCACCTTTGTTTTATGAATCATACAAATGCAGGAGAGCAAATCAGTTTTTCGCGGAAAATTTCTTGATACCCTCTACTACAAAAATCTCTACACGGTTACCCATAATTACAGCCCTTAATCAATGAGTATAAATATCCTTGTTCCAAAAGTTATCTAATCCCAATAAAGTCAGAGAGGAAAAAACAAGGACACTTTATTTCATGATTAAAAGCCTCTTTAAAAAAAGATATAATAAAGCCATACCATATTCAACTATCTCAAAATACCAATGATCATTTAAATCAGCTCGGTTCATTCACTCCAATCCTGTTTTCTCCCAGAAAGAGGAAAATCGACTTTTTTTCTCTCTCACATATCACCCTTTTGTCGCACAAACATATTCTTCCCGCCCTCGGCCACCGACGTTATGTTGGGAGTTCTTCGGCGTTGCTTTCTTTAAACTTAAAGCCGATCGATCTTTAAGGCTACTTCAGAATATTTTCATGAGATTCCCATCAGAATATTTCCTGCCAAGATGGTTGAGCCGATCTGACCGTATCTCAAGTAAACCAAGTAACCATATCGACGGTCAAAGTACGAAACCACGTATCTCCGTATTCAACATTGCAGACTTCCTATCATTCTTAATTTTCTCTATGGAAAACTTTTCAGCGTACTTTCTTGAAAACTTCCTTGATTTTTCTTTTCTGCCAGCAGAATTTTCTGTAGAAATTTTAAACCCTAAAATTGGCTTGTTTCTCTTCGAAATAGTAAAATATACACGCCTATTTTGAAACATCGCAATGGAGATGCGTGGTTTCGCCCTTCAGTCATCGATATTCTTTTCATACAGCCAGTCTACCCTGGGAAAAAACCACATTGGATCTAGAGTCCAGACTCTTAAAAACATCGACGAGAAAAAATACTCTTGATTCAATCAGAATCTAGCTTAAATCAAGAACCAAACCTCTTAATTTGAGCTGATTTCCTTTTGATTTAAGCTTAAATCTGATCGAATCAAGAGTCCTTTTTCTTGTCAATGTTTTTCAAGAGTCTGGACTCTAGATCCGCAATGTGTTTTTTTTTCCAGTTTATGAATGAACAGAGGCACTGTCTATGCACCATGCATGTGCACATAGACGCAGACAGGAGTAGCACGACGATCCTGTTCAGTTGTATCAGCGCGGCGGCGTCGCGACGCGGGTGCGTGCGTGGTAAAAGGTGGTACCTCAACCGGTGGCGTCTTGCCCGCTCCAGGAACTGGTTCTCGACTTCTTCTAGATCTCGCATCTCACTCTCGTTCAACGCCGACTCGACTGCCGTTCAAACTGGAATGGAATCACATTTTTCCCAGTGACCTTCGACGTCGCTCGCGCTAATGGAAACGCTACAACACCGCCACGCTATGCAGAAACCGCGGATCTGCTTCGGTTTTCTAATGGGAGTTAGGCGATTCTTTCCAAGCGCGTAAACACGCCTTTCGGGTTATTGCGTTTCTCGCCCCTCCCGCGATGATTCTCTCGAAGTGGCAACAGTGGGCCTTACCCATCCAAACGCACGTTTAACTATCGTAATATATAAATATATATCTTAATATTTAATTTGAAAAATAGAATGAAATTGTGAATCAACCACTGTACTAATTGCGAGGGGCGTTGGTTCATTTGAAAGGTGTTGTTCTCAATGCTTCGGGAAAACTATAAATTATTTTCTGGGGTTCGTCCCCGATTTTTAAATCCCTAAAAACTCATAAATTGGATGAGGGGAAGTGGGGGTTTTTTGTTATTTGTTTTTCGGAAAAGTTTTGTTGCTACGCATCTTACTTTACTGTTTGCTGTCTTTTTATCAGCTGTTTTCATTCAACAATCATCATTAAGTGAGGTTACTTCCAACACTCAACT